>JAMKCH010027410.1:0-37755 GCA_023653785.1 Ophioderma brevispina | reverse complement strand
GAATGATTTTATCATGAATTCATAAACCGGATATGCATGAACTAACATAAGAAATACAGGGCGAGTAGACATGAGGAATGAAAATAATGCACAACAGAGCGGCGGATGGTGTCTCAAAAACGTATAAGGGTACGTGAGGAGTGTCCGTAATTAATCAAGCAATCAAATCATTAGTAAGATAGACAGTAAATGCAAGTGAAAAAATGCTGAACAACCATATTTTTACATTTCAATAAATATAAAGTTAAATAAAATAAATAAGATAGGAGCTAATTATAATACACAACACTAATGATTCATCACAGCACTTCACCGGGGCATTCCGAGCACGCAAAATATTATAATAAAAATAGTAGAACAAGGAGTGTAAGTTAGATGAGCACCAATAAATGAAGCCACAGTGAGTGTCTGGGGGGAACTAGACGAGGTGAGTGTGTCCGTGAATTAATCATAAATCATAATCAATTGTTGACATGAAGAGAAGGCATAATACAAAATGCAAAAAATAAAGAAATATCTGATCATGCCATCCCAGGTATATCTGTATAGGACGGAAGAAGATAGGTATGCATATGGAAACATGACAGCTCAGGAAATGCTCTGGTGAGCATACATCGATCAATACATAGGATCAAAGGAGAAATATAATAATTATTAAATACAACTTGCAAAACAGTTAAATCAACCACAATTAGGAACAAAAGGTCAGAGAGCAACAAGTTGTGAATAAATAAAATAGTAGCTAATTATAATATACACATTAATGACTTACAAGGGACACTCCACCGTCATCAAGAGCAAGGCATATTAATAATGAGTAAAATAAATAAAGGAGGAAGTTAGATGAGACCAATAAAATGAAGCGACGGTGTTGTCTGAGGAATGGAGGAGGCAACATGTGAGGTGTCGGTGATTAATCATAAATCAATGATCAATTGTTACATGAAAAGCAAGCAATAAATACATAAATTGTTTTGTGTTGCAAACAAAGACATTTTGTAATGCATCCCCAACGCATATTTGTATAGACAGCGGAAGGTAGATCATGCATATGGACACATGACAAGCTCAAAATGATCTGGGGAGATACCATCAATAGGTAATATAATTATAGAATAGAATACAATTTAATAATAAATACAACTTGCAAAACAGTTAAATCACACAAATTAGTAACAAGAGGTTCAGATGGCAGCAAATTTTTGAATAAATAAAATAGCAGCTTTTATAATACACACATTAATGACTTATCACGGACACCTCAACGGTCATTCAGGAGCAGCATATTATAATAATAATTAATAAAAAAAATAAGCAAGGAGAAAAGTAGATAAGCCTAAATAAATGAAGCGACAATGAATAAATGAGGCGATCTGAGGAATGGAGGAGGCAACATGTGGGGTGTCCGTGATTAATCATAAGTCAAAAATCAATTGTTACATGAAAAGCAAGCATAAATACATAAATGCAAAACAAAGACTATCTGATCATGCATCCGAGCATTTCTTGTATAGACATCGGAAGGTAGATCATGCAAATGGAAACAAGACAAGCTCAAAAATGCTCTGGGAGCATACATCAATCAGTACATATAATTATAAGAGAATACAATTTAATAATAAATACAACTTGCAAAACAGTTAAATCACACAAATTAGTAACAAGAGGTTCAGATGGCAGCAAATTTTTGAATAAATAAAATAGCAGCTGATTATAGAACACATATTCATGATTATTACGGACACTTCAACGGTCATTCAAGAGCAAGCATATTATTAATAATCACAATATATAATAATAATAATAAAATGGGGAAATAGATAGAAGCACAAATAAATGAAGCGACAATGAATAAATGAGGCGATCTGAGGAATGGAGGAGGCAACATGTGAGGTGTCCGTGATTAATCATAAGTCAAAAATCAATTGTTACATGAAAAGCAAGCATAAATACATAAATGCAAAAGTGTGTAAATACCCAGGCAAATGTCATTTTATGAAAAATGCACACTGGTTTTTTTTAATCGGAGCACCACGTTGGCTGTTTAGAGTGTCGGTGGTGATGTTCCACCGCCACAAAGGTAGCCCCATTTTGATGGGAAACCTTAGATCGACCTTATTCCGGTTTTCAATCGGCCCATGAGGAGTCAGCTCCAGGTTCACGGGTTCAATACCTATAGAAGTAACTTGGTTGATAACAAGTCTTTCTTACCCAACTTTTGTCAGTGAGTTTGTTGAAGATTGTATGACATGCTTTACTCTTCGTCTGCTAATGTGACTTTGGATAGATGGATCTTTCCCAGCTTTAAGAGTGCCATAATGTTGAAGACTTCGATGTTGTTGGCAACAGCAGCGCTTATTTCAAAATGAGCATTTCATACTGGCTCTCGAGGGCAAGCCATTCCCAGTAATGATTGGCAGTTTCCTCTGCGGACTGAGAACATCGCCTTGGAGATTGTCACAGATATTATCACTAACGATATTTTCGCAGTAAGGTCTGCCGTGGTCGTGCTAGAAAGGATATCAATGAAAACGATTGGTTTCGAAAACAGTGCGGTGGTAAAGATTAGGTTCCACTGGCAAGCAGTTACTGGCTGCAAAGACAAAGGGACGATTCTCTACTGTACCCAAACTGAAACATTTCGTTGCCGATTTTAGTTTCTGAGGGACTCCGACCAACGTTTGCCCTAATTTACCAAATTCAATTAAATTGCATAATTTTCATGCAACATTCGGTCTAATTTTTGCACTTGTGGGATCAGCTGACCGAGACGACTGGGACTCCCCTGGCTCGATTGCCTCGCTGGGTTGGTCACTACTACATGTTGTTGATATATGCGATTAGTTTGTGGTCTTATATACTCAGGGTCTTGGTACTAAAGTGAACAGGAGGAGATTTTTTTTAGGATACGAATTTCTCTCAAATTGCACAGGATCGATTGTAGACCACCTACCAAGAACGGTGGGAAGGTTTATTGGACAAACAAGTACAAAAGAAAACAGCAAACCTATTTGAACTTGCCTGATATCTTAATCGTTCCCATAGAACCTGTGCTTTGACTTCTGTCGTGCACGACAGAAATACTAATCATTCATTCTTATTTACATAAAGACGGGTATTCTGGGCCTTATCACTCAGGGTGTATCTAATACATGGGCAGCAGCCAAATATGCAAAAAACCCGGGTTCGAAAAAAATTGGGGCGCCTTCTTTCTGGAAATCTCCTCATGTCTATTTAACCACTTTGATGTTAACATCTTAGAGTTCCTAGTTCATACTCTGATGCACGAATTTACGAGGTTTTTGTACTCAGTTACTTTACATTATATTACATTTTTAATCGTTATCTTGTATAATCAGGCTTTTCTTAGAATGTAAATAAAACATGTGTACCAAAATGGGAAAGCTAAACCAGAGCAAGCATATCCAAGGACAGGCATTGTGGAAATCACCAGCACACGTAGTAACGCAAGAGGGTTGTATAAAAGTAGAACTAATGTAAACATATGGTTGCCTGTATATGACAAAAAAGAAATATTATAGAAAGGATATTTTGATTAGTTAGTGTTGTTTCAAAGAATGGCTTCGGTGTCTCGCATGACGTCAAACTAGGGCAATGCATATGTGTACGTGACTTACCAGGTAACAGTATTTTTCAACGTGTCAGCAGGATTTTCATAAGCATAATGAGAGGTGACGAGAATAAATCTTGTAAAAGTGGTATTAAAACATAGAGAAAATGGAGCCACAAGATTTCTGGGGGCAGGTCTGCAGTTGAAAGTGTTCGTCAATAAGTCTATCCAAGCGGGAGAGACAGATGCAAGCCCAGCTGGACATTAAATCGGCAATAACATAAAATAAAATAATGAAATTGCACACACTTCTGCAGAATGACGCAGTTCATAATCTCATGAAAGAATTTCGAAATCTTATTCTTTCTTGGCTACCTGTCTATGACGTTGTCAACAGGTGGAATGGAACTTTTTGCATCTGCACGGTCACTACGTGCATCCCAAAAAATGTTCAATGGGGTGAGGAGATCTGGTAACTGCTTGGGCATGGAAGAAAAACGATGTGGTTGTCAACCAAAACGTCAGTAGATTTACTTGCTCCCTTATTGATTGAAGAATTACGGGTTTAAAATAATTTCATAGGGCTTTCCATTTACACATATCTGGCATTGTCTTGCAGTACTACGACACGGTAATGTTTTCCCTTATTGATGAAGAACAAGGGTTTAAAACTTAAGCGTTTTGCAGTTAGTTAAGGTACCAGTTATTGCTATGTGCATTTCGTCTGTATTACAATGAAATCCATCACCGATCCTAGCAGCATCTAGTCATGTTCATTAAATGGTTGCCACGAGAGGGCTTTCAAGTCATCATATTATCTTTCTGTTACAGTGTAGTGATTTCATCCCCCTTATTAGTCAGATGCGCAATAGATTCCCTACCTTTTATATTGTTAGTGCAGGAAATGACTAAAATATGAAAAACAAATGGTAATTTGCATATGCTTTATTTCCCAATAGAAAACATATTACTGTCTGTTCAATTAACGTAGATGTCTGTTTTTTATTAATTATTTCCAAAAATACGCATCGTCGAATAAATCACGAAAGAAAAGTTGTATGGGCATCATTGGACTAAGACTTTTTACCATGACAAAAAGATTGTGGGACATTGTAAACCTTCAAATCTCACTTGACAATCTGGGATTTCCCTCGTTGTGAAAATGAGCGAAAATAAAAGGTTTGGTACCATTAGTAATTACGTTTTGTGGAAGGTTCCATGACTCCACTTTGTAGGTAGTACAAGTTGTTGTTGGCGGATGTGTGTGTGATTTAAGATATTATTGTCCGCACGCTGGTACTGGTATGAAATGACTAATGCCAACTTTGTTCAGCAGGAATCAATCCGAAACCGGGATTTGCGCCATAGGTCGTATTCAATAGCCGGCCATGTTGGTGGACAAGAAACGCATTCAGTAACTACAATACATTCACCTGTCAATGTCCTGTGCAATCGCTAAAACATGGATCGAGTGACAGCTTATGTATTGTAGTCCTGGAATCATGCATCTTGTCCACCAACATGTCTGGTGGATGACGTCATATTGAATACCGGTCATACAAAAGCTTCACAAACGAGAGATATTCAAAGTGTCACACGCATTAACTTGAATGGCGGCATTACAGGATCGCTGTATGATTCTTTTTTCAATAACACCAAATGAATAAACAGACAGGACTCGATTAAAGTATCTGTATTTCAAAGGCATTTATATAGACCAGATTAACAGCCTACGTCACTTCTTTGTTGCCTGCGAATACATTCCTGCGAATTCGTTAATGGCCCTAGTATTACAACTCTAACAGATACAATTGCCAGTGTGTAACAGTCAGCCGCCCTATTTCAAGATACCAGGCCCTACATGTTTACAACATTGCTGTAACTGGTCTATCCAACATTATTACGCACGCGCAGAACACTGAAATAAAAGCGGTCCACAATAATACTTGTTCGTATAAACCGACTTTTTGAAGACGCGCCCCCTAATTCATGAATGGGTCTGCAATCAAAGTTTCAGAGTCAAAAGTCAATATTCAATTGGACCCAGTTGTTGTCGTTTGCCAATAAAAATAAGTGTAAAATTAAATAAAATCCAAAGAAAAAATTGCTTTCAAGTTCGAACCAAATAACCCTAGTTGGGTCCAACGATGAACAACAACTTTTCTTGCGTGATTTTTGTTCAAAAGCGTATATTTTTTTGAAATAATTAATTAAACCGGACATATAAGTTATGAACAGGACATAGGCTGGATTTCGCATTGACTCCTATACGAAATTAGATATGCACAATTTTTGTACAAAGAAACAGTTTTCAGTTTAATCCTTACAGATTGGGTATTTTTTATATCAAGCTTTACACAGTGCCAAAATTCAGAAATTTTCACTTTTTTCGGGACACGTGTTATTTGAAATTCTATTTTGCCACCCTTTAATTCAGATGTTCAAGGAACTTTTCCGAAGGAATCATGCGGACTCTGATCCGTCCATAAAAACATCACAGCAAAAGTCGTTTTTTTTTGAATCCTGAAGCAGACGGTTATCCCAGTCAATGGTTTAAATTTCCTTTGTCAAACGGAGGTTGGGCAGGTTGCGAACTAGTGGGATCCTGATGATGGGTTTTTGGCAGCGACGATTAAGTGTTGATTTAAATGAATCATAAAAGAATCGTCCATTTGATGGTCATAATAATATTTATGAGGTAGAGTTGACCCGGAGAGTGAACATAATTGTGCCAATTACTCTCTCCCATTGTAGTTATGGTTCATCACTTTGTGCCCTCGAAACTATTTAGTGGGTGAAGCCAGGCATGTGGTCGGTACCACTGGGGGGCAAAGAGGCTTTATACCAGGGTTACCTCATACTATGACATACAAAAAATGTATGATGGCCATTCTGTAGGGGTAGCTTAAACGAGCTAGGGGCTCGCAAAAGTTATAAGGGGTCAAAATCAAAAGTGTCCAATGTTTTTGAATTGCATACAAAATGTTCGTATGATCATAAGGATAAAAAATAATGGTATTGTTTGTGCCATATCTGACTTACCTTTAAGAGTTATAAGCTGGAAAATCGTTATTGTAGGTCAAAGGTTAAATTAGCTTCTACAGGGGTCAATACTAAAAAACGCTACAATTTATGGAAATGGTCTCATATTGTTGTAATGTATTAACAATTAAAATAAGGAATAGTTTGGACCCGCAATGTGAAATTAACAAGTTACGCCACCTTCATTAGTACTACCCCTATACCCCTATAGGGGCTGCGGGTTAATTTTGGGTGTAACTTGGAACTATACCATTGTACATTGTCCAAAACTATACCTTATTTACGTGATTCCATTACAAATAATAGAGACATTTCCACTGAAATTAAGCATTTTTTAGTATTTGACCCCTTGTAGAAGCTAAATTTAACCTTGGACCTACAATAACGGTTTTCCGCTTCTTATAACTCCTAAGGGTAAGTCATAGATGCACCAAAAACTATACATTTTTTAAGCCTTGCATCATCGAACATGTGGTATGCACATTCAACAAAATTGGACCACTTTTCAATTTTTACCCCAGTATTAATCTTTTGCGAACCCTAGATCGCTTAAGCTATCCCTACAGAATGGCCACCATACATTTTCGTGTATGCATAGTATGAGGTAGCCCTAGTATAAAGCCCTCTTTGCCCCCCCCCCCCACACCAAGTATTTGTGTAAATAGTTGCGAATACAAATTAAGGTTCATCTCGCGTGCTTTTACACAATTTTATTAGCTGCCATAGCAAAGCCGTAACACTCTTTTCGCTGAAAATTCCCACTTCCACGGTCACTAACCTGGGTGAAACATGTCTCCCATGGGTTAACTATAGAATATCAAAGATATCCTAAATAAAGTTAGAAAGAGCAGGTATTGTTGGAGACACGGCAGGAGTGCTGTTATGTTGATCCACACGGACCTTACAATACCACGGTATTTCTACATTTACGGGTAAATCTGCCTGGAAATCCACGTGATTTTAACATAATGTATATTATGGAACTGTGGGTGCTGAATATGTGCAGTGCGAACGCTAAACAATATTTTTGAGGAGCTCTAAAGGGATTCTTCTCTTATGCACGAATGTCGCTAGAGTTTGGTCGTAAAGGTCTCTTATATAACCATTGATGCTTCAGAATCATAAACTTCACACACCAATTTCCATATAATATTTTCTGAAACTAGTTGTAGCAATACATTGCGCTAAGTCGACGAAAAGAGAAAAATCAACAATATCCTTGATATAATTTTTTGTACAACTAAATACCGACCCATATTTTTTACATCAAAACCATTAACAATAATAATAATAATCATATAGGTAATAAAAATGCAACACAAATTTAAAATGCCGACAGATCCTACTTCTGAAGACCGTCTCCCGCGGATGAGGATTTTCTTTTTTCGTCGCCTAAGCTCACGTGACACAGAGAACAGTTCTGCATTCTGATGAACATATTACAGAATAATAATTGATATTAGCCAGGTTTCCCAGAACGCCCTACATCTTTAGCTCTAGTTTCCTCTCAAATTTCTCTTTCTGACATTTAGAAAAATACCCTTAACATTCCTTGCTCCTCGAAATACCCTTAGGATTTTTAAGGTAATTAAAGTGCCATCCTGCTAGACCAGAAGCGTCTTAGTTGATTTTGCTTCTGGATCGATCACCTATTTTGACCTGTGTTTTTGCGACTAATGTTTCTTTGAATGTGTCAAAATTCCATCTGTCTACTGTCTACTTTTACTGAAAGGTTTTCAGGTCGGACCTGGTAAAATAACAGAATTCAATATATAGAGCAGGGGCAGAATATCATAGGGGTCGTATAAAAGGAATTAGTTCATCACCCACTACAGAAAAGGTTTAAAACCATTGGTAGTTAGTATAGACCCTTTTTATGTCACTGCTGGGCAGTTAGTACTCTCAAATTTTGGCATCACTTTTTCAATAGGGCCAGTTTAAGGTTACATAGAGGTAAAAAAAATTAAATGTCCCAATCATATTGAAAAGTATGCCATATGTCCGTCCAGTCATAAGGATTACAAAAATGTATAGTTTGTACTACTAAAGACCGTTCATTTTGGGGTTTAGGATAAAAGTTTACTAAAATGGTAAAAAGGTCAAAGGTACAAGGGGTCAACATTGAAAGTGACTCTTGAAAGTTGAATGTTATATTTTAAATACTTGCAAATTATTGCCTGAAGAAAGAGGAATGTATGTTATATGTTTACTTACCTAGATAAAGGTCAAAGAAGGTCAATGCCAATTGGTTTATGTTGTAATATGCCCTATTTTGTCACATAACATGATAATTATGATTTGCAGGTGCTACAAACTACACTGTTGCTCATAAAGCTGGAATAATTGTTTCAAACCCAATCTTAAAACTTATATCTATATGAACGCCTCAGCAATAATATTAAAGTAGGTGAATGATTACATAATGAGTCGCCACTACCCAGGTGAAGTGAATGCATGCATAATTTTGAATTACATAACAATGCCTTTTGTTGGGAGCTATAAAAGGCCAGACGTCTGTTGTTTGTTCCTTTTCTTGCTCCAAGCCTGTGTGCAATGAGCCCGCGTTTTCAGAGTTGGTTGTTATACCTTTACAACAAAATGGAAACAGAGGCTCCCTAGGCTAAACCTCGTCCAACGGTATTGTCAATACTCCGAAGAATACTTGCACTCCGACGGGAAGGATACAAACAAGCCAAGTTCGCTGATTTCCTCGGATTATCCCGCAGAGTACGCCTGTAAAATGTTCAGACATCATCGAGAGGGTGGGTCATTGAGGCCACGACTGCTTAATCTGTGGCCGTAAGCCTGTAAAAAAACAACGTCGTTTGTGGAGAAGACACGGTGGAATCAAAGTTTCCCCTCCAAACTGTAAAGCGGACCTGATTAACAGGGCAAGACGATTGACTAAATGTCCACGCTAACCGTTTCACTCACAGAGTTTTTTCTCGACTACGCGGGGCTAAGGACACAAGAAGAATACAGGCTCGGGCACTGGCGGGTCATGGTTCCCTTTAGGGACGAAAGCCGCTACAAAACAAACAACAAAATCATTGACCGTCAGATGGAAGACAAATGTTCGTCGATTAAACTTGGTGATAACCTCCAAGATGACTGTGGTGGCTGTTCATTCATGGTATGGGCCGGTATGCATTATGGAGTATAAACCGTCTCTGTGTTACCAGATGGAAACCTGAACCCGTCGTGTACCTGGACCTTCTGGAAAACCACTGCCTGCCACATGCCACAGGGGGTTTATGATACAATTTTCGGCTGCAAGACGCGACGACAAAGCAACGCCGTACCCGGGCCGCCTGTAGTGAGACAATGTCTTGAGGCAGAGGGGGTGGAGCATATACCATGGCCGTGATTTTTCAAAAGTACAGAAAATGCAGTTAAGGGACGGTAGGGAGATGGTACTTAAATCAGACTAAATAATATGGGAGCCTCTTTTACTTGCCCAACTCATATTAAATAATATAATAATAATAAAACTGGATTGTAAGCGCCCTAATGGCCAAAGGATAAAGCACTACAAAGAGACAACAGAACCAAAGCAACTAATATTTTGAAAAGAGAGGAGTTTTGAGAGCCTTTGTGCATGATGTTTAGTTGAAGCATTCTCTGGAAGTAAGGTACGCATTCCACAGCCGGGCCCAACAATAGAAAAAAGCTCTACTCATCAGCCTGCTTATGAGATTTCGCGAACCACAAGACCAGTGTTCACTGGAGGAGCCGGAGGAATATGTGGACTTTCCTGAGATTGAGCAGAGGAGAGAGGTAACCAGGTGATGAATGTCTAGAGATTTGTAGACATGCACAAGCGTACGAAAATGGATACGTTGGGAAACCGGTAACCATGTAATTCATGAAAAGGGGAGATGTGCGAGTATGTTTCGGCTTCTTGGAAGACAGTCAGACATTTGTTTGACAGTAGTTGGAGGCGTGTGAGATGTTCTTGGAAACACCATTAAGAAGAGAACAGCAGTAGTCCAGCCTTGACAGAATTAGAGAACGACAAGCATTGTGGCAAGCATTGAAATCCAACTATCTTCTTATCCGACTGAGATTGCGGATCTGCCAGTTGAGAGAACTACAAAGATGAGTATTGTGATCTGACATTGTCAAGAAAGGGTCAAAAATGCACCCAAGTTTTACAACCCGGGTAGTGGAAGGGATTTCCAGGCAACATTTCAAATGAAAGCCCATGACGGTAAAGGCATTATATGTTGAAGGAGAGGGGATAATGAAGAACTCAGTTTTGTCCTGGTTCATCATAAGTTTGTTGGTGATCATCCAAGATTTTAAACTACTTAACACAAGCAAGAAGCTTAAACAGGAACACAAACAGCATCACCAGGGCGGGCGGGATCGAAATAGAAAACTCTGGAAATCAATAAGCATATATGATATCAAATAGAGTTGCCGCGAGTGATATTACCAATGACATGAGAATAGTATATGAAGGACTGGGAGCGACAACAGATCCCTGGGGGGGGGGGGTTCAATAAGAGTGGCCTGCGAGGGAATTACCAATGACATGAGAATAGTATATGAAGGACTGGGAGCGACAACAGATCCCTGGGGGACCCCATATCTAAGAAGAGCATCTTTAGACAGAGTGCAAAAAAAGTTAGTAAAGGTTTAAAGGATAGCGTCGTAACCTCAGTAAGCTTGACGCCGCCAAGTGCTTTCGTTTGATAGAAGACGTGAGCGCAAAGAGCCAATAGGGCCCTAAAAGCCGAATGATTCCGGGCCGTTTTCAGTGCTGATCGCGGATATGAGTTTTTGCGCTCGAAGATAGGGTCCTGGAACACGATATTTCAATCGTCGCACAGCGGCGCATATTCCGTTATGTTTTGGTTTTATTTGAAATACAAGAGCAGTTGTTATCCCGGATTCGGCTTGTGGCGGCGTGGTGTCTATGGGCGCTCGTTTGTAATCTGAAAATCGTGGGTTCGAACCCCACTCCAGGCGTAAAATTCTACTTTATTATATTTTATCTAGGAGTTAAAGATTGCAATGAAAACCTCAGAGTGGGCGATTGAAGTAGAAAATAGTGAATAGTGCTTATGAGATAATTTAACTGCTTATGGTCCTGGACCAAATATCGGGCCAGAAACTCACACGTGCGTGCCTTGATACAATTATAGAGTGGCGTAATACTTTCGGAATTAAACATGTACTTGGGTCTCGTTTCGAAGTCACAACCTGCCCTGCGGATAACCTTTTTTCAGTTGGTGGGGAGGAGAAGGGAGAATTAGAGAAACTATGGCCTCCAATTATTCTAAGCATTCAAATAGGCAATCCATCAAATTAAAGGACAATGACAATTGCATGCTTTTGGTGTGCGCCTTACTTAAATACCTATATTGCTGTTATGCAGAAGCATGTTTTCGAATAGAGAGTTTAAAGAGATTTTGTCAGTAACGAATGATTAAAGAAGAGATTTACGTCGTAGCCACTGACCAGATTTAAAGAAGGGACACAAGCGCTTTCTTAAGCTATCCGTACATCAACCAGTCATCAAGTCACGTGAAACCCATTCATCAGATGCCACATACTAGGAGAAATACATAGTACGAGATCAAGAAGGGGAATTTAGGAATATTTCTTGACCGTTTGGATGGGGGTGGGGGTGAGTGTTTGGGTGTCGTTTGTCGGTGTGTGTTTTCCACTCGTTAGGATCAAGGTCAAAAATATTGGTTGATCTCTTTTGTCGAGCATAAAATGAATCGGCTTAAATATAAACGCTCCAGATGAATGGAGTGAAATTGCCCTTGTTGTTTTCCTGACAATATAAACATCAATATACGGACTGTTTTTAAAGCAAAGTATTTAGATTTAGCATCAGCCAACGCAAGTTGTTAAAAAGAAAATTATGACAAAGGCATCCAAATGAACGTAATTTTGGGCTGATTTTAACCGATAAGTGAGGGCAACAATAACGTTCCGCCTTTGGGAGTTTAGCTTTTACGCAAATCAATATTGGGTACCTTGCAATTATCAAAAAAACGTGTTACCAAATATTTTGACTTGTAACAGGAAAAGTTGATGGAGTAGTTTCCGCAGGACAGTCAGTCCAACTAGTAAATTATTGGAGCTTTTAGTTATTTTTTTAGATTATTGTTAAAGGGCCAGGTAAGTCGCTTAATAGCCGTCCCAGACCCCACAGATTTTACCGGTCTTAAGAAGATACTCTATATTCTAATTTATCCTGTGAAATCGATCTATGAAGATAAAGAAAAATGTGCTCTAATTTTGGTTAGACCAAATATTAAGTTTACACAGTATTCTATGAGGAGTACAACTAAAATTCTATTTTTAGCTCTCACAATTAAAATGGTTGAATATGGCATGAAACTTTACAGAGGGGATTTTGGGGTTAAGACAAAACTTTATATGCTTTATATCAGATTTATCCCATTAAAGAAACTTGTGCCTGCCATCAAATTTATTTTTATTTTAAGACAAATCAAAAGCCTTTTTGGGTTGCCTTTTACAAAGAGACAGGAAACGCTAAAACTAAGCTGAAAAAGCGTTTCAGTAATGAACTGAGAGTGGTGGCCTCAGCACACTCTAACCGCACAATCTTCACATCAGTGTCTGTCTGTCTACCTGGAGAACTAAGAGTTAAAAAGTCTGTCTGTCTCGCTGTCTGTCTGTTTTATTTACTACTGCGCATACATGTAAACCCTTAACATTTTAAAGTCTTTTTGCAGAGTGGCGGCCCGCCAAGGAGGGGCACTTGCCAATTTCTCCAAACATTCACCTTTCTCGCAGTTTTTTCTTCATCCGCAATCTTTCGAAATGACCTCTTTCAAAAACGGCACAAATTAAACTATTCTGAAGAAGTTCTTCTCCCTGTCATTGGCTGCACACCAGAGGTTTTTCTCGAAATTAGGTATCTCACCACCTACCCTTTATGTTTCAGGCTATGTAGCTAACAAACAGCTTTTTCCGCTCTTCCAAGGCTAGCGACATTGTTTACACATGATGAACGTGTTCTAAGTTTAAGTGTGCTCTCGAAATGTGAAACTCCTTGTCCATTAAGAGTCAGCTGTTATAATGCATGATATGGGGACAGAGTAGCCAGTCATTATAAACCAAGATAGTTACCATTAGTCATTCACTCGTGAGATATCAATTTCGTCTTATACATGAATGAATAACGGCCAACCAAGGGTTGTTGAGACGTGAAAGTGGTTTTTTGTACGGTGATTTGCGTCTTCTGTTACGGTGACGTTTTGTTACTAAAGTAGCCGATAGCAGTTAAATCGATGCTATGTTATATTTCGCAATTTTATACTAAAATGTTACCCTTCTGAGCTTTGCACGAAAGCTCTCTTGGCACCATATACACTTGTTCCAAAACTAGATTAGATTGTTTAAAGGTTTTGTAACGTAGAGGAATTTCAAATAACGGCTGTCCTAAAAAATATGAAAATCCGATGTTGCACTGTGTAAAGCTTGCTATCAAAAATATCCCCATCTGAAAGGATTAAGCTGAGAACTGTTCTTAGCTACCCAAATGTGAAAGACATCGCCGGCCGGATAAGGACATGATGGAAGCCCTCTCCCTCTATAGTTTCCATGAGAACGGATGAACTGGAAACGTTTTGCATAATAAAGTGACTTTGCTCAAAGTTTACCTTTGCTGGTTTTTTCCAAAAATCCCACTTACATAAATTCTCCCAAAAGTCGGTTTTTTATGTCAATTTATATTACAGGCTTCAATGGACAATTAAAATTTCCATATTTGAACCTTTCCACCCCAAGAAACCACAATGCCGCGTTCCAAGGATGTGCGCTATATCATTTAGCAACATATATGTGAGTAGCGTTCTGGTTCTTGGGATGGAAAGACCTCATTTTTGCATTTTTGTTTTCTGGGGGGCCGGAACACTAAATGGAATTGCCAAAAACAACAACGAACTTTTTACATACAAACCATACCATATCACTATATGGTAAGGCATGCTAATCTACCAAGGGCTCTGTTCAGTAGCCTTGGATGAGCACATGTTAACAACAGCTGACCATGCACGTCCCGGGTATCATAAATCATACTAAAATTCAGGGGATGTATTTGCTAAATACAATGGTGAATGAAAGCTAGTGAACTGCGCCATGGGAATTGTAATTTTATTAGCTCATAGTGTAGTTAACTTGCTCATGATATACATAGCACGGTCATGGGCCATTGTGTTGTATTCCAGAGTGTGCTTGGTGTGAAGACGGTTATATAATCCAAATCTTATCAGCATAAGCTATATAGCTATTTGGGTATTGTTATAAAGGGCTGCCTCATGTAGCCTCTTTGTAGCTTATGAAGGACAAAAGGTCTATCTGTAGGCGTCACTTACAAGCAGCTATGCAACATCTTCCTGTTTCTTCATAAAATTAATCAATGGTCATTGAAATGGAGGCATGCTCTAAGCTTTGCTTTTTCCAGAGAGCATGCCCCTGAAGTTTCTCAGACTTTTCTAATTTTTTCTTGATACAAGTGTATTTTGGGGATAAAAAACACCTTGTGTACATGATAAAGTAGTTGTCAAACACCAACTCAAAATTGATGGTGAAATATAACTATTATGATTATAGAGGGCCTCCTTCGCTCCTTATCCGGCGATGTCCTTTCTAATTTCCTATAGGATCAAATACAAAATTCGGCCTATGTTTTCTATTGAAATATAAGCATATACAAATCACCTTTTCTTTTCATTTTAAGTTATTTCTGTAGCCAAATAAAAGGTAGGGAATCTATTGCATGTCTGATCCATATGAAATCACTACATATCACAGAAAATATGATTGACTTGAAATCTCTCGTTGCACCTTTAAGTCAGATGTTTGAGATACGGTATTTTGAATGTCTGCATGTTTGCTAATGGTCAACTCAGTCTAATATTGATTATAGTAGATTCATCCCATCGTGTCACCAGAGGAAACGTTTTGGACTGCGTCGATTAGTTGGGAGAGGAGGCAGAATATGTGGCCCGATTCACCTGTTTCATGAATGAACCAAAATAAGCTGGCCTTTTGATGTTAACATCATCTTTACATAGAGAGTGCAAAGACGTTTGTGTTCCTTCGTATCCAAAACAAAGTCAGTAACATTCATCTCACCTGTTACATTGAATACCATTGAAGCAAATACGATTAGTCAGAATGTTTTGAGAATTTATGTAGCTATTTCATGCGTTTTCCTTGACTTGAATACCTTCAAAGAATTAATTTTTCTCTACTATCGGACTGCATGTTTCAATAGCATGGAATTTTCATTTACACACTGCACATCCCCTCATTCAATGCCCATACCTTCGGAAAAGTACTAGAGGTGACACGATGGGTTGAATCTACTATAAGGATTTTAAAGTTACGACCCTTAGATTTCAGGTTTATGCGGATGCAGATATATATTAAATTGCTAAACTTTACACATCTTCAAAAGGTATCGGGATGCGTGTAAAGTTAGGCATCATGGCACTTGCACATCCACACAAACCTGAAATCTATAAGGTCGTACTGTGTTCTTGTAATAAGTTTTAGGATTAAAAACAGAAATCCAGTAGAGGCAACGGCAATTTCAGGACAACAAATCTCTGGCTGGATCATATTTGAGAACCACAGTGTTTGGAGACGATAAGAAGAAGAAGCACCAAAATGCGCATATTCTAAATATACACCTGGTACTTAAATGCGTAGTCCAACAGCTGGTGACTTTAAATTCACTGCAAATTTCAGTGTGAGCTGCCTTCATTTACTACCCAAGGAATACAATTTTAAAATATGAGTAATGAGGTCCGAAATGAAGTCCAGGCTCGATCTCTAGTCAGGATGGTCGGGCCGCAAGATTGGTTTTCTGATCTATGATGTACTCTAGATTCCCCATCCATCTCAGCTGAGACTAATAAACCATAATTATGGTTTATTAGTATCAGATCTATTTCTATACCTATACATTTGTTCTGGTATTAAGCCGTATTACCTGGCTCACCCTCATGACCATTTCAGTAGAAATGTCCCATGTTATATTTAAAGAGGAATCGCATTCTCCGCCTATTGAAAACTCGAAGTTTTATTTTTTTTTAAATGTATAATCCGAAGGGTTCTCAGGCTGTGTTAGCATTTCAGCGCAAATCTGCAGTTAAAATTGGCAACTCGTTTGAATAGCATCCACAAACTCACTTTATCAATTAGTTCAGCCCATTAACGAACCCAGTTCGACCCATTTATCATTCACATGTATATGGTTTATAACATATATCAACAAAAATATCGCATTACCTTATCTTTTAATGCTATGTACTAAATTAGTTAAAAACACGGATGTACTGATGTTTGTTTGTTATTTGTCCCGGTTATTGTTTGGCTGTCAGCATGTTAGAGCACATCTCATCGCTTCTTGTTTTGAAGCACATGACATTTTCTTCAAACCTGTTACAGCATTTGATAGAATGTGGCTTCAATATTTGCGATAAACGTATTGCTAATTTCCAAAGCCCCCGCAAAGCCCGAATCGTCACTATTTCTGTCTGACCAGAAAAGTGCGAGCAGATGTAGTTGTCTGATCTGACCGGCATGTCAAACGATGCGTGATAATACTTATATGTACAAGATGTCTAAAAAGATAGATTGGAACTTATCATAGCCTGTTTTTTATTCGTGTAACTTTATTAAAAGTTTTCCATGATTCCATTCATTCTCAGAGGTTGCAGGTTTTATTCAGGACAATTAGAAAAAAAATGCTAGGCGTGGATCTCATCTTTGCATAATCTCAACAAACCCGGGCCATTCTGTAAATGACCTTGAGCTGTCTTGAGCCTATTGTACTAAACCAATAGGTCGTAGATATGGCAAATTATACCTTTTTAGGCGACGGCGGCAAGAAGGTAGCGGCAGCGGAAAGGTGGCGGCGACGGCGTTGTCGTTATAGCGACGACGTTGGCGTTGGTGGTACTAAATTCACTTGAAATATCAATTTTGTGAATGGAATTTAATTTTTCAGTATGACTGAATGTCACTTCCAATTAAAGGTGCATTTCGTGATCCTAGCACATTTTTTTCGTTTTTCATTCACTATAGATATTCTCAAGAAAAGGTTATTTCAAAAATTTCAGTTGATTCTGATGTTGCGTTTTATCTCATGAGCGAATTAGTTGTATTGCGCTGCCTCATAGGCCACTGTGTTGTAATTTCGAATTAGCACGTAAGATTAAGCACACATACTATACTATACGAACGGTTCAGATGATATAAAAATCTCAATTTCCTGTGTTGAAATAGTGCATGTCTGCTAAATTTGGCAACTTCACTCCAACTTTGAAAAGACACATGGAAATTGGATTAAAACCAGTCTTTATTAAAATTATTTTGTTTTCTTGTTTAAACTGATTATATTTCATATTTTAACTAATAATAAAAGTTACCACTGCCACCTTCTTCAATATGACCAGAAATTTATGTCTTTCAAATACAAAAATGGTGAGTGCCGATCACGTGTGTGACAGTAATTAGCACATCAATAACTTTTTAAAGAAGAAAGATCTAAACCATTTATTTTGTATAAGGCAATTACATAAAAACTTCTTTGTCTCTTTGCTCACGTGTGTGACATACAAAGTCAATTGAAATTCTTTGTTAATTACTTGCCTATTTCCGATAATTTTTTATTTTTCAACATACTTTTAAAAATTGAAGTCCACACAATATTTAGGCAATATTTCAAACCAAAATAAATAGCTATTCAATATAAAACTAAAGAAGCAAAATTGTGTCATAATCTTACTTTTTTGCCCCAAAATATTAAACACAATTCATTTATCCAAATGAGGGTGTTTGAGTTGAACATATTGTTTAAAAATATCATGCAGGAAACTTGACAGGATGGTTAACCTGATAATGTAAAGAAATTGGAAATAACATTAACTTCATTTTTTATCAAAAGGTTTACTTTTTTAATGGCCCTAAATCGTAATGTTGAATCATTTGGGAACATTTTATCTGGATTTCAATTCCAAACTAATAGCTCATTTATTGCTTTCAAATATTTATCACAATGATTTTGAAGGATTTGACTAATGAAATTAAATTTTGCTTATAGAAATGAGTTTATTACAGTAACTCTTCCGAGCATTGTAATTGACCACTTCCAATTATGTTTGAATGAGCTGACGAATTGAACTTAATGTTTCATTTAATTAGATGAGTTATTTTTAAACATTAAAACGACTAATGGCATTGTATTTAATAATAAATATAATAACAAACCTGATATTAAAGTTCAAATTCAAATTGATAATACAAAACTGTGCTTCTTCTAACCTGAGCATGAAGGTAGCGCGATCGTCCCAAAGACGACTTCGGCGTTGTCTTCGTTTCCTGTTTTGCCATTAGTTTTGATAATATTTAGGCCTAAAATCACAAAAAAGCCAATCACAGCCGCCGAGAACAACCCAAATTAGCGTCGGTCAGGAGCGTCGGTGGTGGTGGTGATTCGGTCAGTGCATCATCACGGGCTGCCATGTTTGAGATCGTGCGAAATCTTCGTTGAACCGGAAGTGAAACTTCCAGGATGCACTGATCTAGAGATCAGTGCGAGGATGTCAACATTTTCTGAAAGCGAATTCGCTTTCAGTGTAAACACCTACTACTCGAATTAATTTATGCTAATCCTCAGTCGTAATTAAAAATAATATCGAATTCAATTCGACTTTTACCACGATCTTCCATATGACCTAATCCATGATGACTCTTCAACACTAGCTGGGCTTCTATGAGATTTTGGCCCGAAATTATGCTCCTGGACCATATGGTCTTGGAGCATAAATAATCTCAAATAAAGTCAAATTTGAAGGTACACGCTCCAGGAGCATATGATATTGTAAACAACGCCCTCAAATCCAAGGTCCTCCACTTCTGAATCTAACATCTCATTTATTCCGTTTAAGACAAAGACAAACACTTGATTGTATTAACACGTACAGTAAACTTCGTTTTGTAGTTTTGTAGCCCTTTCCCCTTTCATCAAGACGTTGCATTGTTAACCGGTAAAGCAAGTTTCATGCAATTGTCTCGGTCCAAAACTTTCCCAAACTTCCAGTATTTACCTCGACCAAGTATAGTGATGTTGTTGTTTAATCACTCAATATAATTATTGCAAATGTCCCCAAACCACAAGTGCTTTGATAATTAAACAACCACAATTGCAGCTGCTGCAGTTATCGGAAGCTGATGGTAATCATAAGACAACGATAGCTAGAATTCCCCAAATCCTAGAGGGAAAGGAATTGTGATGCTATGAAGATTTAAACTAGTGCCCGGGAGGAGGGAAACAAAACTCGGTATAAATTCACTTCAGTCTGGTTACTTACTTAAAGGCATTATCAGTGATCCACCCAAAAGAGTCAAAATATTTGAAAATTGCAGTAGGCGTCTAAAAGTAAAGGATAAGTATGTAGAATTCGCATAAGTATTTTTTTCCAAATGCAAAATGCCAAAAAATTAAGAAAACAGCACCGTTCAAAGATATGAATCTCCATTCAATTACGTGTTGAAGAAGGTGTCCGTAGGACAGTAATGACTAAAATAACCGATTTTGTCTTTATTAGGTTGCTTTCACCCTTATAACTTGCAGGATATGTTAGGAGTCTTGTTATAGTTCGTTGGCTGGGTGGGTCCCCGTGTGCATGAGATGTGGCCTAAGTTACTCTTCACAGCCATGGACTAGACCATCAGACCTACCAAAAAAGTGAGGGCAGACTTTTACTACCCCGGCACTTTTTTCGCTAGAGGGCGTTTTCAAAATGGCCGCCAAAATGCCATTTAACACCATATAATGAGGTTTTCATAGCCGCTTTATGGGGTGAAATTTTTGTAGTGTTTGCCTATATTTGTTGATGTCAAATATATAGAGCGGTAAAATTCACTACTTAAATGTATTCCTAATGGAGGGCGCTTTTCAAAATGGCCGCCAAATGCAATTTAGCACCTCATAAATTCATAAGGATGTTCTACTAGCCAAAAAATGGGGTGAAATGGCCCAGTTTTTCAGTGTTTTGCTATATTTGTTGATGTCAACTGTATAGAGCGGTCACGTTCACCACTTAAATGTATTCCTAATGGAGGGCGCTTTTCAAAATGTCGACCAAATATAATTTAACCCCTCATAATGAAGTTTTACTAGCCAAAAATGGGGTGAAATGGCCCAGTTTGTCAGTGTTTTGCTATATTTATTGATGTCAAAATTAATGTATAGAGCGGTCACATTCACCATTTAAAGGTATTCCTAATGGAGAGCGCTTTTGAAAATGGCCGCCCAATGCGATTTAATACCTTGTGATGATGTTTTAATAGCACAAAAGGGTGAAGTGGACGGTTTTTCAGTGTTTCCCTATTTGTTGATTGTTTTATCCATTATTTGTTGAGTTACTTTATCCAGTTCTAACAAAGTTGCGGTTTCATTTTCTCTTTTTCTTACAGTTAATTTTAATGATTTTCTAGTGATGTTTCAGGTTAATGGATTTGTTCAATACTATGCTGTTATTGGTGATATTACAATCTAAGTGCTGATAGGGTTGTGCGCTTAGCCAGCTGTAACTTTGATGAAGCGAAATGATTGTGGCGATTTCGTGATGGCAGCGTAATGATAATTGGCAATCGTGTTGTGAGCATCTCGTAGGAGGAGAAAAGATTTCCACATGACATACATAGTGGACATGATGGACAATGTCTGAAAGCTGAAGACAAAATTCTGCAGCACATTCGGGGATTTTCTCAGACACAGCTTTGGATCATGTGTAGTCTGTCTCAGCTGTAAACAGGCTTGATATAACCTTTGATTTTTACCATGCATGGCAAATCTGTGACGGACTCTGAACAAAAACAACGTCAAGTCATGCTAATAATTAAACTGAATTAACAACAATCAATCGGGATTTACCCCCCCCCCCCCTCCCTGTCGAGATATGGGTTGAAATGGTCTAATTTTGTAGTTTTGTAGAGTTTCCACATTTGTTGAGGTAAAGTGCATAAAAGGGTCAGACTTAATAACTGGGCCATTTCACCCTTTTTTGGCCATTAAAACATCATTATATGGTGTTAAAGCGCATTTGGCGGCCATGTTGAAAAGCGTTCTCCATTAGGAATACATTTAAATGGTGAAAGTGACCGCTCCATACATTTGACATCCACAGATAAAGAGCAAAATACTGAAGAAATGGGGCATTTCACCCCATTTTGGCTATTAAAACATCATTATGAGGTGCTAAATTGCATTTGGCAGCCATTTTGAAAAGTGCCCTCCATTACGAACACATTTAAGTAAGGAAGGTGACCACTCTATACATATGACATCAACAAATATAGGAAAACACTGAAAAACTGGACCATTTTACCACATTTTATGGCTATTAAAACATCATTATAAGGTGTTAAATAGCATTTGGCGGACATTTTGAAAAGCGCCCTCAATAAGGAATAATTTAAGTGGTGAATATGACCGCTCTATACATTTGACATAAACAAAAATAGAAAAACACTACAAAACTGGGCCATTTCACCCCATATAGTGGCTATGAAAACGCCATTATATGGTGTTAAATGGCATTTTGGCGGCCATTTTGAAAACGCCCTCTAGCGAAAAAAGTGCCGGGGTAGCAAAAGTCTACCCTAACTTTTTTGTTATGTCTGATGGTCTAGTACATGACTGTGAAGAGTAACTTAGGGCACATCTCATGCACACGGGGACCCACCCAGCCAACCCACTATTACAGACATACAAAAATCTGTTTTTGATTATTTTTTCGATTTCTGATTTGCCAAATCACTGATAGTGCCTTTAAGCTAAACTACAGCCTGTCTAAAAAAATGGTACAATCAAAAACCATTTTTTTTAAATATTATATCTCAAGTCACATACGTCGTTTTGTACATCACACTAAAGAGAAAAGACCAGGCTTTCCAGTATTTTTGTTTCATCTCATTTGCTTGTTTCAATCGAGAGATAACTCCAGTTTACTGCGGAACACAAAAATCGAGTTTGTGCCACATTCTGGTTGAGTGAAAACGGTGAAAGAATTAGTTAAACATATGTTATTCATAAAGAAACTCTAAAAGATACGAAAACAGCTACATAATGGTGGAAGTGATGATCAGTAAGTTCTGGCCTTAAGATAAAGTGAATAACATTCGACATATACTATTCTTTGTTAGAAAAGAACAATGAGCGTACAGCAACCTGGAGGAGAGAGTTTTTATTGTCTTGAAGTATCATGAAACGCAAATTCCTACCAACACCTTCATACTTTGCTTCCAAATTCAAATTTTTATTGACTTCAACTATTAGTAAATGCACAAAGATAGTGCAATATTTTTAAACCATTTCTTTGGATTTGGAGTGTTTGTTTTGGTTGCAATTACATTTCTTCTGGCATGATTTTAACATATACCAATTTTGTAATAAATTCAAAGCTCCATTTCATTGACGTGCAATAAATATTTGTATTGTTATTTATGAAAAGAAGATATTTATCATTGAACTAATTATGTTGACTATTAAAATTTGTGTCAAAAAAACTAGACTTCCCTTGTTTACTTTAATCTGTCCATGCATAAAAGTGGCACAAAATCGATTTTGGTGTATCGCAGTAAAATGATTACATCTCTGGATTGACAAAAGCAAATGAGATGAAACAAACACCATTGGAAATCCTGGTCTTTGTTCTTTAATATTATGCCAAGTAAGAATGACTTATTTTGAAATTTCACATTTAACCAATTTTTTTATTGTATAACTTTTTGAGACAGGCTGTAAACTAAGCCGAGATTACCTCTACCTTTATGTATAAACCTTTGATGAAAACCTGAAATTGTCTAAATATAAGACATATTAGAGATGCAACACGAAGGACACCATTGAATCTTTCTTTATCAATAGACTTCTCTTTTGGATAAATTCCATCTATTATTTCTTTTCAATATATGTTAAAAATATGTGAAAAATGTGACATATCCTAGTGACAGCTGAATAAATGTAAAGCGCTTTGAGACCTAATTGTATAAGCCGGTATAAAATCCCTACATTTATTTATTTATTTAATTTTTTTATTTAGATTGTTATGTTGACAAATCTGGAAAAAAAATAACATTTATAAATCAATTTAGATTTTTATCCATTTAGATTTTTTTAATTTAAGCTGTTGATTTGAAATAAACGTTTATCCTTAGTCTAGGTTACAAAGTCAATCTAAATGAATTAAAAATAATTAAAAATCAATCTAAATTGATTTAAAAAAATAATCTAATTCATAGATTAATATTTTTCATCTATTTTAAGATTGTTCCCCATAACAAGAAATAGATTAGTTTTTAATCTTAAGGAATTTAGAGGGTAAAATTTGTTCAAATACCGTATGGTGTGTGGGGGGGGGGCGTTCGCGCGCGCGAGTTTGTGTGTGTGTGTGTGTGTCGCTCTCTTAACAAATAAAAAAATTATCTCATTTATATGAAATGAGTGATATTTGTGTCAAAACTAATTTCGTCGAGTATCTGAGGACAGGTCTTGTGCCCCCCCCCCCCCAAACTCTACCAAACCAACTTTTTTCCCTTTTATGGTACCATTACACAGTTGAAATATGAACAACAGAGGTAGATGCACTTTGCCAAAATCCAAGATGGCGTCCAAAAGCGTACTTAGGAACCTCTGTTATGTTATCAGTTCCTTCCCCCCAGGACATTTGTTTGCCCTCCAGATCATCCAAGCATGCGAAGAATACAATACATGCACCTGGTTCACCTGAACATTTAAGGTATTTCTGCAAGTGACTCCTTTGTCTTTTCTCATGCTTGGGTTGTTCTGGAGGCAGGTCCGGCCAAGTTAACCAATTGACCTTCCATGAAAGCGCCCTATAGACCCTATGCAATAGCTGGTCATGCTGTATGGCAAGAGAGCCACATTACATGACTACAATACATCCACCTGTTATTGAATTCCAGAGATGCTCAAGTGTGATCTATTATACTCTTGGTATTTCCGTCGTAGGGCAAGTGAGATTTTATTAGGGGTGGGCAAGTTACAACTTTTTAAAAAAACGAGTGGATTCTAGCCATTTTGGCTCCTGAAAAAGAATCTAGCAAGCTTTTTCACTGAAGATAATTTTTTTGTTGGTTCCATGGATTTTAAGTTTTGTACATAAAGTCAATGGGATTTTGAGGTTAAATTAGTTATTTCCCAATATTTGCCACATACAAACTAATGTCATGCACATGTGCTAGGTATATTGCCTCCCTTTGTAAAACCATAGGTTTACAAAATAACCAAGTTCATGATTGTCCAGAATAAAGAAAAATGTCTTTACCTTGCAGAGGGAGTGTAGTCACTCATTAGCACAGCTACAACTTTCACCTACTGGTTTAAATTATTTATAGAAACAGGAATACACCTCTTTACACACAATGAGTTGCCTGCTACTATATATGTTATTCTATTACCTCTGCTGCCCATTATTGAAAATGCTGCATTATGATTGGTCAGTTTACTGCCAATTATTCTGCAATAATGGGTCGCGAATGCCTTTTCTCATTATATCACGCTGTTTTTGGTAATAGAATAGAAGGTTTGAAGTATTATTTATGGGCTCATAATGTATCCTCGGCCGGAAAAAATGCGCCTCGTCCATTATTTATTTTTTCCCGACCTTATTCGCCCATAAAGGATACTGCATCACCCTTTATGTATAGGATACGGCATTAGTGGAGTGCATTCGGGGATATAATTGCATGCTTGGAGGCATTAATAAATTAACATATGCATTAGCGGGGCCACTGTGAGCACGAGCACTTTAGCGCGAGTGCTCACAGTGGCCCCGCTTATCCATATATTACTTTATTAATGCCTCCAAGCATGCAATTATATCCCCGAATGCACTCCACTAATGCCTTATCTGTCATAAACCACATGAGCATTATTTTATACACCATCAAAACATAAATACAATATTAATAACTCTTTTTCTGATATATTTTGGATAACTTTTACAAATTTATAACTAGAAATATCGTAGTTCTACGAACTTTCCACAACACTGGGTTGACTGGAATAAAGCAGCAAGCATTGGGAGAGAAGGTGTTAAAAGTTATACAATGTAGTATTGATTGAAATTTCGATGAGTTACCAGCTGAATAATAGGTTAGCTTTTGACATAATTGCCTGATTACAATTGAACGTAGCGATTACGCATTAGTCAATACTTACTTCACCAATTGGATTTGGATGAATAAGCGCAGTCGATTTGCATGCCGATAATTATTCAGTAAGTTCTTGATGTATTGCATCTATTTGTATAGGTCAAATCGAGGTTATTAACACCGCAGATTTTAAAATTATAGGATTTACTGCAGTTAAAGTTTGCTTGTTTTTTAACACCATAGAAATAAGATTTCTATTTTAAGGTATAGACTCTGTAGTGAGTGTCAATCTGATTCTTTCCCCGTTCGTAAAGCCACATAGCCTGGGAGGTTGTGGTAATGAACGTTCTGGCCTTGGTATTATTGCATTACCATGGCAAGTGAACTGTTCAAGCGCTTTCACTCGAGGGGAAGGTAAAAGCATGCGTACTGGCGTGCATTATTAAATTCTATTGTTTAATAATGCACGCTTGCATATTCAAATCGGGTCATAATGCACGCATGCATATTCAAATCGGGTCATAATGAACGCATGCATATTCATATTTGAGGTAAGCGTGCATTCGCGAATATAATTTTACGCGAAAACAAAGAAAAACCACTCGAAAATAATGCTCTAGTGGTTTATTTCTTAAATAATAGTATCACACATACACATGCTGGTCAGCTGGTATAAAAACACCCCAGTACCATTCACATGTATTAGCAAGTTATGTAACTGGTTGCAAAGGCTTGACCTTACAACAATATAGACTCCCTCAATTTTCACTCACTCACAAACTAGTGGTCTTGTTTTGGTTGTTCTGTGAATTGGCTTGCCTCAATTGAAGAGAGTTTTGGAAAAAGTATATTTTCTGCCATTCAAAATAAATTTGCTATTTTTTCTTTGACAATTATTTGCCTAAACCTATAAAGCACCTATTGGTGAGTTTCTAGCAAAATCCAGGATGAAGATCATGTGTTTTTTTTTGTTTTGTTTTTCCAAAAGTAGCAGAAAAGCCCTATAGACTTCATGTACAAAAATTAAACTCCACAGAACCAACCTAAAAATTTATCTTGAGTGAAAAAGCTTGCCTGATTTATTTTCAGGAGCCAAAATGGCCATAGAATATGGTCGTATTACAAAAGATTTCTAAAAAAAGTTCATATATACTTCCCCACTCCTAATTTTATGTTGATCGCCAAGTGTGACGTCGTATTGCATAGGTTCTATAGGTATAAAGTTGGCATAGCGACTCAATGATGGAAGCCTCCAGTTTGAAAACACATTCATATGCACACACACATATCACTGCACATAAATAGTGATTAGATGGCGCTATACACATGCATTTGCCAACAAACCGTCCAGTCAAAAGAGGACGCCAGTGCTTGCACGCCCGCGTCTCTACAATCATTGTGATACTTTTGTTGCTAGTAAACTTTAGATCGCAACTCTTATTTTTTTGGTAAATATAGACTCTCCCAATAACTCGTTCTCCAAACCGATAAAGAGAAAAATATTAAATTAATTGTACAGTGGCGTTAAATGGAACTGGGCGTCTTATTTGCAATCTCCCTCGCCCACATCATTAACTCGCATTGTTCGAAATAAACTTAAATTGCCAAAGTTATTTCTTTTCATAAAAGTAATGACCAAAATATGTTTTCAAAATGCAGGTCAATGTCTGTTCTTTCCTCATTTTCAAAAACTTGATTTTGATTACTGTGATCATTAAGTTGATATTTTCCTCGACCCGCCCGTCGAAGACATTTTACACTATACACCATGATATCGTCCTGTAAGCTTTCTCACTGTGGTATTCATGGCATTACCTTCGACTGGTTCAGGAAGTAGCTTAAAAAGAGTTCTCAACTTGAGGAGTTCCACAAGGTTCACTTTAAAGTCCTTTGTTTTTATTTTATATTTTAATCATATACCGGTAATTCATTCTTCCTTTTTGTTCACATTCACCATTTTATCTTAGTGTGATGACGTTAATCATTTGGTATCGAAAGATTTGCATAACAATCATGAGCTATCTTGTATTTGGCGCATTCTGAAACTCGAGCAGGTTCAGCTTCTTGTCTTGAGGAAAGCCAGTAAATTGGTCTAGGTCAGCTTCACTTCTTTCGGATCTTTTCAACATCAATTCCTTCGCTGATCGCCGCAGGTATTTTACTTTGATTTCTTGTTTCAAAATCTGCAATTCCTTAACTCATTGTCTTGTCGCTAAGCATAGATTAAACCCCAGACTAGACCATCCTCTGGCTTTCAGCATTAAGACCTCCAGACTTACATCTAGGCAAAACTTCGTTTCTTATCGTGCAATTTCAGAATGGAACAGGCCTTCTCTTCATATTGCGACAGCTACTCCTTTGAATATTTTTAAAAATTCTTTAGCAATTTTTTTCTGCTATGATTATATTAAGCTTAACAACTTGACTCTTGAATCATTGTCAGTGATTTTCTTAAAATTATTAACAAACACATCCTCATTTTCGGTCGAAGTTCTGTGTCGAAGTCCAGTGTATTGTGCTCATCCATACGTATAGGCATGCGTTCGAGGCCTGTGAGATTCGACTATCTTGTAATTTCCCTGGACAAGAAATTAACCGCTTGGTTGTCCCGATTAACCCATGCGATATTTGGGAAGCTGGTCCTGGCTGCGATGGTTATCTCGATGTATGTTTGCTGATTAGGGAAAGCGCTGATATCCTGATCTGCTGCATCCCTAGAAATGATGCTAAATGGTTTATGGTATGGTTGGGCCACAGTGATCAGCGCCATTTGTGAAAGCGCTTAGAGGCCAAATAGCATAAGGCGCTATATAAATCTCTGCTATTAATATTTATAATATTTATTATTAATAATTCAGTTTTGTATTGTTGCATTGGAAATTGTTCTAGTCAAGTTCCCTGTATATGATTAAGCTGAAAGCTACTCTGCATGTTTTTGTACGTTCATAATCTATCCCGCATAGCAAAGATCTCAAAATTTTGACTAAATGAGGGCGTTTGTTGTAAAATATCACAGACCATTGTTTTATCTCTCTCTCTCTCTACTGTTCAGAATATTTACAGCTAGCCATAGGGAGAGATGAATGGATATATATCCACATAATCCCAGATGAAAATAGACATTACAGTTTTGACGTCCCCATTTAGCTTTGTAGATGCATAGAAGTGTCTACTCTAGAGGGTATTCGTTCATTGTATCTACAATGTATCCCAGAGTAAAACAAGACATTACAGTTCCACATTATGGCAACCCCTTTAATTTTATAGATGGATAGGTGAAGGTCTTCGGTTATCAGTTCATTTGGTATCCAGAGTACATCCAAGGGGACAAGACATTGCAGTTCACACTTCAGCCACTCGTCAAATCTTATTTTTCTGATTATGAACGAAACATTCTGTAATTTTTCGCTCACTTGCAACGCGATTCCACTGAGGTCAGACCCAGTGGCGGATTTAAGGAAAAGGGCCCTGTCAGCAGCTTAAGGTGGGGGCCCCTTCAGCGTCACGAGGCGACGTAATGTCTCACTTTAGTGCGATTATGAGGTGTCTGAGGGGCCCTGAGAGCAATATTTTAGGGGGGCCCTGTCAGCAGCTGCTGACACTGCTGACTCTTAAATCCGCCACTGGTCAGACCTGTTAGAATTTTGAAATTTGATGTTTTCTATTTAGCATGAGTATGGTCTAAAATATGGGTAAGGTCTGAAGTAGCCTTTCGTAAAGGCTTTGCTTCCATTTTTAGTGTGTTACAGTTTTGACTCCGTATACGCGTTGTGCTATAGCGCCCTCCCCTTGGGGACAATAAAGCAAAGCCTTTTGGCAAATGTTTTTATTTATTTTCCGTGATACATCATCCTTAGCTATCTTGGGAACCGATTGGACAATGAAGATGACATCGATGTAACTATACGGGCTGAATTCATTATTCTGCCACCACATCCTTCAACATGCAATTTATTCCGTTGAGGCTGCCGAATTCATAGGATGTTGGCACAAATTCTTTCCTAATTATTCAGTGAAGGCCCAGTGTGTATTCACTTCAGTTAACCAAATTTGATACTTCAGTCTGGCGGCATTGTCTGTTGGGCGTTCGCATTGTCGTTAAAAAGAGTTTGATTGACATATGATGTTTGCACAAGCAATCATTTAGACATTTAACCATTACGACGACAACATACACTTTGATTTACACATTATGCTTGCACATGCGTATGTTTGCTCAGCCTCAGGCTTAGCCCTCGACATGCGCCTTCGGCGATCCTATCGCGGTTCCGGTTGGTATACGTCGCTTCCGACAAAACTGTGAGGCATCTGACAGAGGCAAAGGCTGAAACAAAAAGTGAATTATGTAACATAAGATACAAGTGAATGCCAATAAGACAGAAATGCCAGATAAGGGTTTCTAATGATCAAATACATATACCTCAAAGGTATAAAGCATAAAGCATAGAGACTATAATCTTGCTTCTACCCTGCAAAAAAGTGAAGAACACTGACGCGTCCAGATGTTCAAAATGTGTTCTAGAGGTGTTCAAGAACACTTACAGATTTTGAACACCTGCAGAACATGTTTTAGGTGTTTTGGATGTATTCTGAATTATCGCATAAATAGGTCTACTGACAGAACGAGTTATGGTCATTTCAATAATTCCGGGCGCATATTTGATTTTTGGGAGCCATATTGGATTTTTCTGGCAATATAGTGATCAAATCACATCACTAACCCTCCCTTGCTTAATTAAAAACCTGTTAGTAGCTCCACAATTTTGTCTTTAAATATTTAAGACAGTTTTAATGATTTCGGACATGATGGCGGCCATATTGGATTTTCAAAAGTGCCACTGCATGATTGGCTTAGGTCCTAAAGAACTACTAGTTCTATCGATAGAAAAAATCTGTAAAAATCTGAAAAAATCCACCCTTCGGGCTGCATGTGCATATCCTCCCCCTGACTACAATTATGAGATGCTCGGAGTGGACGGTCAATGATTATGTTTTTCTGAAGCTGAAAGATCAACTCGTTCGAGAGTAATAATCGTGTTTTACATTTTGCTAACCTCGTTATTTTTCATTCGCTTCATAAAGAAAACGTAAAGTACTGAGTCATTCACCCACCCGAGGAGTCACGTTTAACCTAATTGCTTGTTTTGATGTAATAGTTCGTAACTGTATCAATAGCTATAAGAAATATAAAACGTGTATAGTGACATTTCATTTCAAGCATAAAACTCTACATAAATGTTGCAATTGAATGTCATTCAATGTACTTGATTTATCTTTTGCGTCCCTAGCTGGGTAGGTTAAATTGCATGTCAAACGCGGGTTTATAGACAAGAAACGCACACACTTCAATATTAATTGCTTAAGTTAGTGATGTATACTCAGTCAATAAGGATAGACCCAAGCCCTCTGGCGGCTTCAGCTGAAATGGAACCAACCTTCAGAGTACGTGGCCGTTTAATATGGTAGCGTTAACAGTGTGTTTTATCAGTCTGAATATTTTATTAGATTACCAGTCGCCTGAAGATATCGCCCACTATTTATATATGTTCTTTATTGTTTAGTGTACGTAGTATAAGCCGTGTACTGCCCTACTTCTTTTTATTGCTAACTAAAACAGAAGGACAACAAAGTGAATACACAGGCTATAAGAGGCATTTCATGACCAACAGCCTCGCATCCCATGTTTGGTGACATAATAGGCCATGGGATCGAAGGGGAAAAGATGCTCGGATAAGGACTTTGGTTACACATATGGGCGAAGTAACTGATTTCTGCATATATCTTTCATTACTTTGGGGTGTGTCAAGTCTAAAAGTTACATATTTTCTTCAAAATGAATAAAATTGTCTTCTCAATTTCCTTCCCTGAATATTGTGACCAGTTGATGTACATTATACTACACTGACTGCGGCAAATAATAGGGCTATTGATATTCATTAAGGTGGATGGTCCATGCGCCCCGTACGCGCTGAATTTGATCTTGTGCCAACGGCCATTTTTTGTATTCGCACTTCTGGATGCAACGCAAGCGTCTAAGTAATTTTGTCCAGGTGTAGCGTACTATTTGCGCCACATTCATTTACGCGTAAAGCTAAGAACAAAAGTGAGCTGCGTTTGTTATGTAATACTGTATAGGCTTAGACGTGTCCCAGACCCACCCTATCTAAACGTGTCTTTGTGCATACTTTCAAAACATTTCATTTACACTGTACGGCTCAAATATGGTACATCATGAAAATGTAACAATGCATAGGGAGGTCATGATCTTAATATTTCAATATTGTCAAATTCTCCAAATTTTAAGTTTCACAATATTCTGTTCTTTCAAACACCGCCTGTACAAGCTACATGCCTAGTGTTCAAAGTCATTTGTGCTTTCTGTGGGACATCATGCAAATGTTCTAATATCATATGGGGGGGGTGATCTGATCACTGACATAGGCCTATATGCGCACCCCTCCCCCATCGAAAGGAAATGATGACCCCTCTTACAGTAAATGATATTTGCGGCATCCATTTAAGGTAAGAGAAAGATGCAATTATCGTTTAATTTGGAAAAGGAGAAAGTTTAAAAACTAGAATAACAGATAGATATACGGCATATAGCAAAATGAAAATCTACGAAACGGGAAAGTCTTCTTCAAATTTTTATTATGCGTGTTTTTAGAGGCATAATGAACTACGGAATGTGAGTGCGAGGTTTTCTCTAAAATTATAAAAAATAACAAATAAAGAAGACAAAGAGAAAGGAAGAAAATGATCAAACTTTCATCAGATAGGAAACAAAATTCAAAAGATTGTTAAAAAATATAAACGTTTTATTAATTGTGTAACCGTAGGCCTATGCACTTTAAATATTCAAATTCTCACAGACGTGTGTTGTTTTGAGGCTACGAGAATAAAATATAATAGAATCACGTATAATACTTGGCTTGATTATAGAACTTGTAACAGTCGACAAAGTTTAAAATGTTGCGTAAACTTTGGAGCGCCTTTTGGTACGCGCGTCAGTTACACGCGTCTCCAGTGCGTAGTATATACGACGCTTTGCACACCGTAGTGTCGCAATGTTATTTTGAATCACAAAAAACGTGTTTATTTTTTATATAACAGAAAAAGTAGAACCGTGACCCCAATTTTTTTCTTTAGTAATCGAAAGATTTTATAAATGCGCAACTTTTATCAAATTTTCAAAAAAAGTTATCGAGCCGATTTTTTGTAAATTTTTATGTCCAGTTTGGAAACCACTTTGATATAGACAGGGTAATTGTTTGCTCTTCCAATCAGTTTAACATTGACTGATTTTTGTTTTCATTGGGCATACATTTGCCTTGCCTATTCTTTTGGTTTCCTATTAATCAATCTTGCTTGTTGTGCATGTATCTTTGTTTCTCTTTGGATATGAGAGCACCTTTGTGATCGGGTTTTTATACAACCCATTCTCTTATCCAGAATTACTTGCTTTTGCTTTGTCAATTTGTATGTATTATATATATTTATCACATTTCTGTTTCTGTATTTTGCAAGTAATTCAAATAAATATTATTAAAACGCACCCAACAAGCAGAGTTGATAAGACAGCAAAGAATGTCCAGAACTGCTAGTAGCACAACAACTGCTAACTCCTCATCCAGTGTTATCTGTTCAGTGTGTCACCGATCTTTCCGTGCCAAAATTGGTCTTTTTAGTCACAACATGTGTACACACACTTCCGTCAAATCTTAGTGTTGTCATGGTCATCATCTTTTAAGATGGACGAACTGCTCACGTAGTTCCCAACTCCTCAAACTCCCGTATAAAGTTCCCGTCATCCTGCAGTTTATGAACCCCCATCACAACATCCGGTTATAAATAAATGAGTACATTTCCTTAGCAACCGACCACTCTTTCGCTGATTTTTCAGCTATTTCTGAACCGATTTCGTCCGAATATAGTTTAGAACCCGTCCAGTATCCTCATGCACCTTTCATGTGAATTTGTAGTGCTCTTTGAAGCAAAATTGGGTTGATCCTTAGTGTATAAGCGTAAGCAGCCACGGAATTTGTAAGTAGGGTGCTCTTTGAAGTACTCTTTGAAGCAAAATTGGGTTGATCATAAGTGTATAAGCAGCCACGGAATTTGTAAGTAGGGTTAGGGTTTAGTGTTAGGATTCGGGTTAAGGGTTAGGGTTTAGTTTAGGGTGTAGCAGGCACGGAATTTGAAGTAGGGTTAGGCCCGGGGGGCACTCACATATGAAATGGATATGGGTGTAAGGCTCTCGCTTCCAAACCCAGGGGCATTCGGTGACAGAGGACTGAAAAAATAGGAGTCTGTTGGTGAGAGACAGCCAAATTGCCACAAAATAGGTGTTTTCCGAGTGATAAATTTTCCAAAACATGGTGTCTTTGGGTGAGAATTTTGCAAAATTTCTAAAAAATACAGAACTTTTTGGGCAGAATTTTTTCTTAAAATAGCGGTCTTTGGGTGACAGTGGTAAAATTTTCAAAAAATATGGGGGTCTTTGGGTGAAATTTTAAAAAAAAATATGGGGTCTTTGGATGACATCGATGCTGAAAAAGTGCGTCTTAACCAGGGCCGTACGCAGGATTTATTTTTTTTTGGGGGGGGGGGGGTTTTTTTTTTTTTTTTTTTTTTTTTTTTTTTTTTTTTTTTTTTTTTTTTTTTTTTTTCCCCTAAAATGGTCCTTTTTTGGACTCTTTGAACATCTCATCACCAAAAAGTGGACTTTCTTGTCAAAAATTCTCTAAATTTTGGACCTTTGATAAAAATATCGAGTAAAAAGTGGACCTTTTGCCGCATTTGTGCGTACGTGCCTGGTCTTAACAGCTACATACGCGTCACGTTTAAGGTGGGAGTGCGCCCCGGGTTAGGGTTTATGGTTAGGGTTAAGGGTGTTTAGGGTTAGGGTAAGTGCTTACTGAGACGAATATACGTCTAGGGTGCTTACACTAAGTATCGACCCAAAATTGGCGGAGCCTTTTTCGCACAAACCCACATATATTTTATACACATTATTTTTATTTTGTTTTTCTTTCATCGCACAAGATTAATCAAAGTAAATTGGGTCAGCACTATACAGGTGGACAAGATAGCTCAATCAGGTAAGCGCTCCACTCCAGTGTATGCTCATCCATGCGTACGTATAGGCGTGCGTTCGAGCCCTGTGAGATTCAGCTATCTTGTATTTTCCCTGGACAAGCAATTAACCGCTTAGTTGTCTCGATTTACCCATTCGATATTTGGGAAGCTGGTCCCGGATGCGATGGTTATCTCGATTATGTTTGCTGATAAGGGAAATCGCTGATCCGATCTACTGCATCCCTTGAAATGATGCTAAATTTTTTGGTAAGGTTGGGCCACAGTGGTCAGCGGCCATTTGTGAAAGCGCTTGAGGCCAATAGCATAATGTGCTACATAAGTCTCTGCTATTATTATTATATTATATTTAAAGTGGGTCGGGTGAACACGCAATCAAAACATTTTCCTTTTGTAGGCCATACATCAAACGGCAGGTTTTTATATTTATGATGCTTGTAGGACGACCCATAGCGGGTCAATACAAGATTTTTTTTGTGACCCTATTCAAAAAAAGGATACACCCCAGCTTTTTCATGAACCCCCATTTCTGAAGAAAACTAGTGCATTTCCCCCCTGTGTGACCTTTGACCTCAAGATGTGTTCTGTGCTCATGTTAGCAGCCCTTTTGACCAAATTTTGGTGGTCATACGGCATTACTATGCAAATGGACCTCTGATGACCTTTGACTTTTTGAGTCACTCTGAAACCCGCACACAAGTCAGACTGGTTTCTTCCCCTACATCATGCCAAAATATCAGCCCTATGTCAAGCTCACGAACCCATAGCCGGACAGACAATTTTTTTAATAGTATAGATGATATCGCCTCGGACCAAAACTTCATTGTCTGTTTAACATTTTCACTTCTTACAACCATCATTACTTACGACAGAGAAATGGGGTGTTTTTTCCAAAAAAAAGACTTCTTCTTTCACACCTTTAACAGACCAGTTCACTCTACAATCGCAATAATTATCTTGTTTCAAGACTATTATAAATGCATTTAGAAGAATTCATCATTCCCAAAGATCAAAACAGTGACGTAATCAGCGGGGCAGGAAGGCAAGCTCCCCAGTCAGATTTGTCCCTTCTTCTTGCCCCCCCCCCCCCATTGAAGCCAAGGTAAAGTAATCGTTCATTGGGGAATATGCCCCCCCAGATACTCTTGCCTCGGCCTTCTCCATCCCAAATGAAATGTCTGGTTACGCCAATGGGATCAAACGTACGAAATTGGCTCTCAAAGACTCAGCGCTTACACAATAAAGCTACGCGTTTGGTGTTATTATTCGTTTATAATGTTTTCTTTGATTTTGAGCGCGAAAATGGCTGCCTTAAATATCATGGCCTAATGACTCGTCATAGGTATTTTGAACTCAAGTAATGGACAACTGCTTTTGAATAAAATTTAAAAAGTTGTAAGCATCAATGTGTAAAACTGTTTAAGAGGTGCAATAATAGTCATCCCGTTTGTGCATTACTTTAGCTAGCTCTTAAATCATGTAGTACCGCGCCCCTTTAATGTCATTTAACGTTAGAAGTTTTCATCCTTTTATACAAAACAAACACCTTTACTGTCCTGACCTTTTATGTGACGTTGAAAATTACTTGAAAAAATGTGCATACTTGTATCGTATTTAAAAAGTTCTGTTTATCATAAATCGTGTATTTCCCTTTAAAACAATAATTTTAAACCACTTTCCACCGACTTATCAATTTTGCAGCAGATGCAGCAGATTTTTAACCTACAGCCACACTCCAAATTGACCTAAATCACCTCTCAGATCTGTTAGTGTATCTTGAGTAGGGCTCAACCTTATTTTGAGCCTTTTAGGCTTGAGGGATCCCCCTAGTATGAACTTCAGGTTTTTCTGCAGTGACTCCTTTGTCTTTTCTGCATGGCTTGGGTTGTTCTGGAGGCAGGTCGGGCCAATAACCCTATGACCTTCCATGATAGCGCCCTATAGACCTTATGCAATAGCTAGTCATACTGTATGGCAAGATAGAACAGTATGACTACAATGCATTCACCTGTATTGAATTCCAGAGATGCTCAAGTTGCATAGGTGATCTATATGATGATTTGACATTGTTTATTTTTATGGCGCCCCCTGTGGGCATAAGAAGAAACACTGTCAGGCAAAAGCACCTATTACTTTTGCATGGGGAAATTCCGTTTTTGGCTGTAACTTTTGTTTTCGAATTAAATAATACAACTTTCTTATCAAGCATAAAGCTAATGCTACCAGCTACATCTTTGTGACCAATTTAGATCATGAAAGGTTCTGCAAGTATTTATAACCAGATTTTATGTGGGTCTGCAATAGAAACTACTGTAATGTTTTTGGCTGCCAGAAACCAAAGAGTGGATCCATCAAGCCTAAAGGGCTCAACATAAGGTTGAACCCTACTTCAAGAGACCTAAAAGATCTGAGAGGTTGTTTTAGGTCCAATTTTGAAGGGTGCTGATTTCAAAGCTGCTGCATGCAAATTGATAAGTTGGTGGAAAGTGGTGCAATTCTTGTTTTAATTGACACTACCCATTTTATGATAAACCTAGCTTTTTTTAATACGATGCAGTATGCACAGTCTTCAAGAAATTTCAATGTCACATTAAAGGTCAGGATATTAAATTTGTTTTTGATTTTTTATTAAAATGTAATGAAAAACCCTCTAACTGCTAAATGATTAAAGGGGTACCTACCGATTTAAAGCTATGAAGTTAAAGCCCACGTGGGTGATATTATTTGCACCTTAAACCTTTACACATGGATGTGACATTTGTAACAGTGTGAGCAACGTACGAGTAATAGAATCACTAATAATTTTTTTCAGAACCTATAATTCTAATTTGACCAAGTCCATATAGTACTTGACTCCAGTC
>JAMKCH010027409.1:0-123483 GCA_023653785.1 Ophioderma brevispina | reverse complement strand
CCGTGAGTATATTAACAGAAACAAACCTCTCTTTTTTTAACGCGCGTTTGACTCGTGCTACTAATACTATAATAGTAACAATACATTTATATGGCGCTTCACAGAGATAAGAGCGCCTTACAACAATACTTAAAATACCAAATTAATATACAACATGGGATACAGCATAATGAGGTAAACTAACAATTTCAAAGTTAGCAAAATATAAAGCATCTGGAAATAAGTGTGTTTTCAGGAGTCGCTTAAAGACACGGGTGGAAGGTGCCTCTGTTAAAGGTCCGTTCAGACTTCCACTGCATTGCAGTGCAGTACTTGTGTGTTGCATTGCCTTGATATAGGGTATGGGCCATGCCCTTCTGCGCTGTCGATTCGTAATTTCTAACACGGGAGGAGAGCAAAACCAAGCGTAAATTCATAATAAATTATTAAAATCATATAACTATCAGTTGCCCCAAATAAAACTTGCATATTTTCTTGAAAATGAATAAAATGTCACTTCAATTTATTTCCCCCAATATCCGTGACCAATAGATACGCTAGACGCTAGAGCTAAAGATATTCAATTACCGGTCCGGTGTGCGGTGTAGAAAAACACTTCAGATTCCTTTTCATCTGGGAGTGCAGAACCATGGTTATATTGTCTCGCGGTTGAAAAGACTCATGTGTTACCACCTCTCCGATTTAGACGAAGTCTTTTTTTTTTAATGACGTAAGCGCAAAATACTTAACCTCATTCGCAAATAAATAAATCTTGAGCTTCTACAGTGCGTGTTCAATGTTTTTCATCATGTATTCGAAAAGGAAGACAGACAAACTAACATCATGCCAGAATGTTGCTGGACAAGCTAGCTTTGACCTAACAACTTTGTGCAGAATTACAATCCGTAACTTATTGCTTAACTTCATTTGTATTCAATTTACCGCGCTTTCAGAAGAAAACTTAGGGTCAACGACCTATATCATAATGTAAACTGGTTAGTTATTGTGAAAGAGGACGGGTATTTTGTTACTCAACCCGAATCGTGGATGGGATAACACCTAGCTATAACAATGGCTCCGCATACCGGGTCCATTGTAATATCTTTAGTTAATGGTTTGCTGAAGTCTATACATATCCATTGGTCACTGACATTATGAAAGAGAAATTGATGTGACATTTTATTCATTTATAAGAAAATGTGCAAGTTTTATTTGGGGCAACAGACGGTTATGTCATGTTAATAATTTATCAATAGTTTTACACCGGGTTTTGTCTTCTCCCTTTGAATGGACTACGGAATGTGTTATGCAGCTTGTTATTTGGTCTACGCCCCATAGTCTAATAGCAGCCTCTGCCCATACTGCATGCAGCAAATTCGTTTTAATTTGCATTGCAGTGAGTTGCTTCAAGTTAAGTGAAAGTGATCCATATATCGGCAGTGCAGCAGCACTGCACTGCACTGCAGTTGAAGTATGAACGGACTTTTATGTTAACGGGAAGCTAGTTCCAGGGCATGGGAGCAATAACTTTGAATGATCTGTCACCAATACTACGCTTGGTACGAGGTTTAACAAGCCGGGCAACATCAGAAGAAGATCGTAGCCTTCGTCTTGTACAATTCAAATTCTGTTTCACAATTATACTATTTTAGACCATCAGTAAGGTATGACTGGAGCCTGTCCGTGAAAGTCTAAGTTTGTACATAAATTGATTTGTTATCTGAATACGTTTCCTTAACAGGTACTCGACAGTAGGAAGAGTTAGCAAAAAGTTGCCGACGCAACTTTTTTGGCAACCTGGTACAGACCGGGTTGTTTTTGAGGAATTGTATTGATTCCCAATAGGCTGTGCCCGGCCATCCCGCCATGGTAAACTGGCCACAAATTAGCGTTATATTTTTTTACCTGAAGTGATAGCCGGAGACTGGAATGGTAACGCGATAGTTCAGCAATAACCCGGAATAACGTGTTGGCATTTTGGAATGTCTATTCGTTTCCACTATAAATCCAGAACAAAAAATTTCCAATTGAAATGCCCTCAAGGCTGTCAAAAAAACTCAATCCCGTCCTGAATTGAAAGTTTTGTTTTTCACTCTCCAACGAAATTAACATTGCTGAGGAATGTTGTTGCCCGTGGAATTGACTCCAGCGAATGAGGACTCCAAATAGTGGCTAGCACGTCAAAGGATCTGATTAGAATGAAATCCGATTTGCGTGTTTAAAATGGCATTTTGGCGTCTTTAGTTGTTTTACTTGCGCACAGCACATTCACATATTCCAATATTCAACCGACAGTCGATTACAGTCGATACGATCGACCATTTTGAGAGTGGTTCAGGTGGGTGGGAAACTGTGTACAAAATCTCATAGACGATTCCCAACGTATATAGCGCACCATTTTCTTTGAAATAAATATGTCGGGACCAGGTACACTGTCGGTCGACCGAGGAACAAACAAACATTTTTTTTTTTTTGGTCTCACATGGTTTATCTATTGGATTAAACTAACAGAACAGCTCGTGTCCATCAGCATACCGACAAACGATTGAAATTTAGCCATCATGATTTTCCTAAATAGTCCCCTATGGGACAATGTTCCCCCCCTTCTATGCTGTTTGTTTTTGTGTTAGTCCTCCATGGGGGGGGGGTGGGGCTGGGAAAACGGCAGGGTAAATTCATAATTAATTATTTAAAATTATCAATTTTATCATCCTCTATTATGCCGTAATTATAAATAAAACTGGGGCCATGTTTTTCTTGCAAAGAATAAAATTTCACTCTTACTTTCAATTTCATTTCCAAAGACCAATATCAGTGGACTAGTGGATACACATAGGACTTCAGCAAACAATTGAGTTAAAGATATCCAATCACCGGCCCGGTAGGTGCGTGGTAGAAAAACACTTCAAATTTCGTCCTTTCATCTGGAGTGCAGGACCATTGTTTTTTATTTGTCGCGCAGACTGAAGAGATTGTTTTTCCCAAGCGTTTACGCCTTTCTCCAATTTTGAGTGAGTACTTTCCAGACAAAATACTTTTAACCTCCTTCCACAGAAAATAAATTTGAGCTTCTATAGTGCGTGTTTCCAATTAAACTTTGGCCATATTTTCAATCCATTTATTAGAAAGGAAGAAACATAACAAACAGTCCATTCAGAGAATGTTTTCTGGTTAAGCTTTGACCTAACAACTTTGTGTCAGAACCAAAATCCCGTAACTTTTTTGCTTTTTACTTCTTTCTATTCATTTTAACCGCGTTTTTTCAGAAAGAAAATTTTAGTGTCCAACGACCTCATATTAGAATGTACACTGGTTAGTTAATGTGAGAGAGGACGGGGTATTTGGTCACCAACCCAATCGTGGGAGGTGGGGGGGTAACACCTGGCTATAACAATGGCCCTACATACCAGGCCCATCGTAATATCTTTATAGTTAATGGTTTGCTGAAGTTTATACATATCCATTGGTCTCCGATATTGGGAAAAAGAATTGAGGTGACATTTTATATATTTTTAAGAAATGTTGCCCGTTTTTATGTTGCGGGAACAGACAGTTAATATGTGATCGTAATAATATATTATTTAAAAGTATGGATTTATCACCTTGGTTTTCCCGTAGCCCCCAGATGGGGGGACTACAGAATTCTTTTTTTAGACATTTGTTATTTGGTCACGTCCCGATGGTCCCTTAACAGTGTCAACGACCTGGATTAAGTTAATACCTTGTGAACCTTGCGGGCCTACAAAGGAGCCCAATTATAACAGAGTATTTGAACAAAATGCTTTCTTGGACGTTTTTTCATTTTTATCCACTCGGGTAACTAATGTTTGTACTACATGTTTACGTGATGTCAAATATATTATATCAAACGCAATGAAAGAAGTAGGGCCTGTGATACCAAAATAAACCGTTTCCCCCCGCAAAGCAGTCCCCCTCCTGGACATGAACCAGACTTCGTCATGACAAAACCACTTGATTGGGTATATTTTCTCCCGCATCAAATTAATTTTGTTTTCCATTAATACATTTTTTCATCCTTTGTTTGAAAAGGTAATACCTTTTTCTAACAACCGAACATTTGTGTAAAAAATGATATTCAAAACACACAAAAGATATTTGTCACTTTTTCACTTGTTTGGCAACTTTTTTTTTGCAAACATGAAATGTGAAATGAAACCCGTTTCATGTGGGCCTTAATGCATAAACAAATTGAAATCACGCCCAAAATTAGTCAGCCGTGTTAATCCCGATTTACATAATGGCCTTTTTGTAATGGATGAGGGGCAAGAAGTGTACAGTATGGGTCCATGAAATGAAAGATATGCCTTATGAAATTTGAATTCAGGTGGGAAACGAAATGAAGCTTAAAATTTAATGCATGGCTTTTAGTAATGAAACTGGATGAGCTTTGATGAATGCAAATGTTTTTTTGCAAACTATCTTCACTACACATTTGGCCAATGTGGATTCTCTTGCAATGGGTTGTTTTAACAACTGATTTTTAGAACGAGCGAGATGCACTTGTATTTCTGGAAGAAGGGGTTTCTGTAAAAGAAAGATCTGCAAGAGAAATTCAGTGGTATCACCAAAAGCCCCATACGAACGTAATAGTCAAGTACCAATCTACTGGGTGGAGGTCAAAGATTTTTTTTGCCTCGTCGCTGGGAGACCCCGCCCTGTACAACAGTTCAACGGCGGCCATCATTACATGGCATATACCCGGCCGCAAGCTACGGTGAATGTCTAAATAAAGTAAAACATTTTGCATAATTTATGTTTTGACCGATGACACAACATTAGCCCGATTTTTTGCCAAAAGAATTCTCAGCCCAGCGCATGAACGATTCGACCCAAGGGGTTGATCATTAACCTTTAAACAAATTCCTATGTCCGTCGCTGTTGTTAAGCTGTCCTTGACAAGAGGGTTGGACAGCACCCGATATTGATTTACCTGCGGCAATTTTATTTTCAATGTTTTTGTGTGTGTTTTAAGTTTGAAATGTTTAAATTGAAACATTTTTTGAAACATGGCTAATACTAAACTGAGCAGACTTAGTATGAACTTTTTGTAAACATGTTTTGGCACTTTTTAGAAAGTTTTGAAAGATGGGCCAACTTTTTGTTTGCTCTGGCTTTTTTGATAAAAAATCATTTTGACACAAATGCTTCATTGGGGTTACCGAAAAATGCCATGTCCTGTCACAATGAATTTAACTTTAGCATGGAAATGTTTTCCTGTCCACAATAATTATTTTTGATGTGAGACAATATTACTCCTCAAGTGAGTTTTTTTTGTCCATGACAAAGTATTGTCATCCCGATGGGGAAATTGGTTTCTTTCGGGAGTCAAAGGTCAATACAGGGGTCAAATTTTTTACTTGATCCAATCATGTTTGGAAAAGTCAAATACCAATTAATAGTTTTTTTAATCATAATTTTTTTCAAAAGAGGGTTATAGTTTTGTAATATCTAAGTCCGAAGTTTTTTGGAGTTATAGGACTAAAAACAGCAAAATCAATAAAATGGTCCTTTTACCCCAGTGTGTACAGTCCTCCAAAATTTTAAAAATTAACTCCGAATTTGGATAAAAAACGGTGTCAGATTTATAGATGGAACTCATAGGAAAAATAAGTGAAATAGTTTTTGAGTGCCTTAATGCTTACTGACCGAAGTAGGGGGAAACAAGGTCAGCCCCCATGAAAGGCAAAAGGAGTAATTTTTTAAATTTGAACTGTACATACTCATTCCAAAGTTCATCCTATTCAGATGCTTAAGGATAACATTTCGCGTTTTTTTATTTTTTATTCCGACCAATAATCTTCCAATCCCAGAATACAGCGTCCGTGAGGGAGAGCGCAGATAGTAATGGTAAAGGGAGAGTGTGGGAAAGCTATTTCGTCAGTCAAATATCAAACCTGCCAAGAAAAAAAACCCATAACATAGACCGTATTATATAACACTAAAAAGTTATTTTCTGTCCATTTGATTGGGTGGGATACTATATCATGGTCCATACATATTTTGAGATTATATAACTTCCTATATAGATCCCTGTCCTCTGAATTGGTTAAAAGTGGAGGTACATAATTCAACTAGCTTCCAAGAACTGAACCAAAAATGACCTATGCCCTGGACAAGTCTTGCTATAGTTTTTTCACAATGAACTAATGCCCGGGACACCTCTCCCCAGCGTAAGGACTGTCCGTTACGAACTTATTCATCCCTATGTATTATTGGTGACATATTGAAGCTGGTGTAAGAGATGAACATAAGCAGTCCCCCCTGCTCGTATTTTTGGGTTTTACTGCGTACTGTGCAATGGCCTGAATCGCAGCATCAACCATCAGTAATCATGCCTTTGAGGCTTGTCAGATGAAGATCTGAAAAGGAATCAGAGATCCAGCTTCAAAGGGCTAATACCAAACGGCAGGTAAAGTACACCGTGAAGATATTCGAGGATTATAATTTGACATCGATGACACGGCCATCTGCAGGCCATGTAAAACTGCCGAATTCGGAGCTGCGATCATCGAGTCAATGAAATGCAAGGAAAATTATACGCATCTTGCCGACTAAATATGGCAAGAAGTCGATTACGGCGATCCGTTTTGGACTCCAACATCACTTCCTCAACACAAGAAAGGTTGATTGTTAATTCTTCACAAGTTTTGCACCCTTAATTACACAAAATTGTTAAACCATGCATGCATGCCATGCCCATGCCATGGCCTACACATGGCGATCCTGTCGAGGGACCCCTGCTACAGGATCACCACAGGCGATCCTGTAGCTGGGGCCCCTCAACAAATATAGGGTTAAATACTTGAACATCAAGTTTAATCTTTAGCATCAACTTCAAATAGCTCCCCTTAGTGTGTTTTGGATCCAAATCATCTATCTGCAAAGCTTAATTTGATGGAAAAGGATTGTTTTCTTCCCTATATATGACCGTGGACCCCAACGACAGGATCATGATCATGATGATATAGGCCTGTGTTAGCATCCTGGCTTAGAATGTTCTTTTAACCAATCAGATGACAAGAATCTATATATTCGGTATATTCGTCGGCTACATCACATACTGTTCTATCTCATATTTTTGACATTTTTGAGAAAATTCGGTAGTGTTAATATGACGTTGAACTCTTCATAATTACAGAGTTTCAGACTTGGACTCTACCTAATTAATGAGATATTAATTAGCAAATTTGATCTATGTGCATTTAATTCAAATTTATTTTTTCACATACAGCACTATCTGACATAGATCACTATGTGATGTACTAAAAATAACGTACATGCGTACTTTAACACGGCGATGAATACGTTGCATATCGAGCTATCTGTGTTCTATCTAAGAAATCGAAGTCGATATGATACATATATCTTCATCACATACTGATCTATATAAAATCTGCGTCACATACAGCGCTATATGACATAGATCACTATGTGATGCACTGATACGGCAATTGCGCCTTTTTTATAATAATGAATACGTCACATACTGGTCTATCTGTGGTCTATCTCAGACATCGTTTGGAAAAACAAAAAAATCTACATCATATACTGATCTATAAGTTTACAGCCATATTAAACAGTGTTTGCTAGATAACCAGCATTTATTTTTCACTGAATTAAAAACTCTGAAGTGTTTTCTTGATGATATTTCCTTTTGCCTGGTAGTAAATGACGCAATCGGTATGTTTCGAGCGTATTACGAAGGGAAGATTTTCAATTGCGATTTTCTCGAAACACGTATTTTGTAAGATAGATCAGTATGTGATGGAACCGACGATATAAAACAAATATTGACTGCTTTTTATTCGGAGCTTACGCCTCGGGGCATAGTATGGTTTCGAGATCACCTTGGGCCTATAGTTTCAACCACGCCCCTCATAGCAGTCAATATTTGTATACTAGTTCCCCCAAATTTCACAGGAGGGAAAAAGTTCCCATAAAAAGCTACTATATCCCCCATCACGGGGAAATAGTTCATTTTTATGGGAACTTTTTTCCCTGCATTGGTATCTTGACTAGGCTTGAGTTGCGTTGGCAGCTGATCTCGACGAGACTTGGCAAGTTTTTCAAATGACAGAAATATTTTTATATGTTATATAAAACAAATATTGACTGCTCTATATTCGTGAAATGGTGCAAAATACCTGCCCTCGGTGACTAGAGCCCGTGGGCCTACTATTTTCCCTCGACCTTCGGTAGGCTCACGGTCTCCAGTCACCTCTGGTAGTTATTTTGCACCATTTCCCTCGTGAGCAGACAATATTTGTAAATATACAACTCTGGTTACCGTGTCAAAACTTATTAAAGGGACACAATGGCATGAAAATGATATATTCACCAGACATAATGAAATGGACCCTTACTGAAATCACTTTCACAAATTTGAATACAATTTAGGTGTTTATATTTTGAAAAAAAAAGGAAAAGTAACTAATATTATTTTTCTTTTAAGCTTCACTTCTCTGCCAAGGATCCTGACATTACTGCCAGCATTTATCGAACTTGAAAACATGCAGTCATCAGCTCACAAACCATTGCTATTTTATATGTGATAATCCCAACTAATTCACTTTTCGCTTGCCAGATTAAGATCTTACTAAAAGCCTGAAGTACAATGTCTGAATGCTTTTGATTTGTGTCACAAAATATGCTATAGATACGCTATAAATTCTAGCAGCGATGTCAACATTTTGATATTCTGTTGCAGGAATTGCCACGAACTGAAACGAACTCTTGCTGTTTTTACAGAATGTAAACATTCAAATGTTTTAAAATTTGTGGAAGTGATTTCAATAAGGGTCCATTTCATTATGGCTATTTGTTCATGCCATTATGTCCCTAGACTACTCTGTAGTCCATTTTTTTTTTTACTTTACTTTTTTCCCAATGTGTGTGTTTTTTTTTTTTTTTTTTCTTTTCCCCAGTAGGCCTATCGCAAAGAGAAATTATAAAAAAAATAGCTGAGGGTAGAGGGCGCGATAACTACTTCGCCCTTGCGAATTTCACTTTATCATGCAGGTCAATTGAGGGCGCGATAACTACTCCCCGTTAATTTTCACTTCACCATACGGGCGGGCATACCATAAACCCAGAGGGTGTTTTGAATCAATCCCATGATGCATAGCAACGTGCCTATGCTGTACTGTACTAAACGCATGTCAGTACTTGAGGTGAAATTTCCCAAAACTGGTGCATTGTGGGATTGACTCAAAACACCCTCTGCCACAAACCTTAGCGGGATCATAAACGGAGCCATCTATTGAATGATTAATATTTTCGTATAAAAAGCCGGTAAGGGGAAACAGTGCCCTCTCTACATGAAGGTCTCTGAGCGTATCTTTTTGAGGTATAATGCCATTGTCATAAGGGATCTAGGCCTAATTAAGCTAAGTTACGGCGTGAATTGCGTCACGATATTAGAAATAGAAGAAAATGATAATAATAATAATAATAGATAATGATGATAATACTGGGTTAAATAAGATGGGACAGCACACAAAAATAAATTTAAAAAAATGCAAAAATCGACTATGGCATAGTCTATTATGTCCCTTAAAGAGACACTGGCACATTTGAAAAATAGTGCGCCCTCAAGATTTTTCAAAGTCGATATTTTTGCATGGTTGTAAAGCTTTTATATACAAAAGCCCTCACCCGAAATGATTAAGATCAAATCAGCTTCCTTATGGGTAAACAGAACGATTTTATAATTTAACGTCGCTGGCGACGCTAAATTCAGCAGACGACGAAAATGGCTTTTAACACAAGAACACGCACATGTGTAAAATATATCTCTGTTCTTCCAATGGCCTAGACTATCATTTGAGAGCAAATTGAAGAAATTTCATATTTTGTGAAAATGTGCCAGTGCCGCTTTAAATATTGAAATATAATCAACGATGTTTTAAAATTGTTATGCTTGATAACAATGAGAGAGACCTTTCCAAATATCGATTTTAAATATTTGGAAGTCATGCGAAGTGGAAATGAAGTCACGAAGTCTCGTTGATACTAACAATGGCTGAATATTGTGTTTCGTGCATTTATAACAATCAATGCACTCTCCTTTAGTTTGACATGTATATAATGGCACTCGCCCCTCTGTACCATTATTGCCATTTATAAACCGAAAGCGCGTCACTTTTGGTATTGAAACATGGCTGTTTTTGTTTAGAAAAGCTAAATAATTGAATTTACCTGTTAATGTGCCACTCAGTATTGCAGCCAAACCATATATAAAATGAAACCACGCGATTGCATACATGAATTTATCTCCAGCAATGTGTTTAGCAGCTATATTTGCTTCCACGCAGTGAATACCAATCCCTATACCGAAGATTACCGAAGTCACATCCATTCCCAACAAACTGTTCCATACAGTTACTAAAGCTAGGGATACGGCCATTTGACATGAAGAAATGTACAGGAGTTGTTTATACGTCATCAGTTTATTCAGAAAAGGCAGTACAATTCTGATTGCGGCTACTCCAATTCCACCGCACTTTGCCACGGTTGAAGACTCTTTCACGGAAGCACCGTTAGACTGTGCGAAAGATACGACGTATATCATCCATCCAGAGAACACATAACCACACACAAATCCAGGCACTAACACTCCAGCATTGAAAGCAAAAACGTGTCAGTAAGGAAGCGCCAAGAGTTTCACAAAAGGTTTGCAACCATTTTAAAGAACAGTTATCTTTATTTGATTCTTCGACCCGAAGGCCTTCGGTGAAAGGAACTAGTAAAGTGCTTTCATCTTCATCAATCTGTTTTGCTTGTTGCTGTCTGATAAGAGCACCGCAGGGAATAGATTGAAGACTGATTCCGCTAAGCAAAATCAAAGCTCCGCGCCAGCCGTACACGTCAAGTAGCAACTGCGTAATAACTGGCATAATCATGAGGGAAACTGCGTTCCAACATATAGATATTGACAGCAGCATTGAAATATTTGTCGAAATACTCTGGAAGAATACCTATGGCGACGTTTTCGTCGAATAACACAAAACCTATGATGGGATGTAGAAAAATAAAAGCAAATGTTCGTTAGAAGGATGAAGTGAAAAGAAAAACAGCAGGGTTCCTCAAAGGTACCTTTGTCTTTAACAATAACAACAACAATGTGACACAAACAGAGGAATGATCCGCATGTCGCTAATGCTGAATTTCAGTTATTGGCAAAATAACGCAAAACTCATTTTGTTTTCTATTGTTTTACTACTACTACTACTACTACTACTACTACTACTACTACTACTACTACTACTACTACTACTACTACTACTACTACTACTACTGCAAGCACGATTTAGGGAAGGAAAATTTTGCTATGTTTAGGAACATAGCAAAGAAATTAAAAATCAGGGCTGTATTTTCTAAACATAGCACCTAAACACAGTAAAGAAATACATAAGAAATAAAAAAACAGACCTATATTTTCTAAACATAGCACCTAAACACATCAGCAAAGAAATACATAAGAAATAAAAATCAGACCTATATTTTCTAAACATAGCACCTAAACACATCAGCAAAGAAATACATAAGAAATAAAAATCAGACCTATATTCTCTAAACATAGCAGCTAAACACAGCAAAGAAATACATAAGAAATAAAAATCAGACCTATATTTTCTAAACATAGCACCTAAACACATCAGCAAAGAAATACATAAGAAATAAAAATCAGAGCTGTATTTTCTAAACATAGCACCTAAAACAAAGCAAAGAAATACATAAGAAATACAAAATTCAGAGCTATATTTTCTAAACATAGCAACCTAAACACGCCAGAAAATACTAAGAAATAAAAAATCACATAGCTGTAGTTTCTAAAACATAGCACCTAAACACAGCAAAAAAAATACATAGATATAAAAATAAGGATATTTCTAAAGAGTAAAGAAATAAATAAAAAAATCGGGGCTGTATTTTCTAAACATCGCAACCTAAACAAAGCAAAAACAATAAATAAAGTAGAAATAAAAATCAGGAGATATTTTCTAACCATAACACCTAAAAAACAGCAAATAAATACATAAAATAAAAACCAGACCTATATTTCTGTTAAAAGAAATACGCCTGATTTTTTTTCTTAAGTATTTCTTTGCTGTTTGCGGCTTATGTTTAGCGATGGTATAACCGTTGAGTTTATTCTTATGTATTTTTGCTTTGTAGAGGTGCTTGTTAGAAAATAAAGCCCTGAGTTAGTTATTAGGCATCTTTGCTGTGTTTAGCTGCTATGTTTAGAAAACTAAGCTCTGATTTTTTTCTTATTTTTGGTTTTATTTTTTTCTTTGCTGTGTTTGACGGTGCTAGTTTAGATGATATAGCCCTTATACGTTAGCACCTAAACACAGTAAAGAAATACATAAATTAAAAATAAGGGCTAATTTATAAACATAGCACAAACCCAGCAGAAGAAATATCAAAGAAAGAAAATCAGAGCTAATTTATAAACATAGCATATAAACACAGCAAAGAATAAGAAATTAAAAAATAAGAGATGTATTTCTAACTAGCACCTAAACAGGCAAAGAAACATAAAAATCGGGGCTGTATTCTCTAAAACATAGCACCTTAACAAAGCAAAGATAATACATTAGAAATAAAAATCCGCGCTATTGTCTTAACCAATAGCACCTAAAACAGTAAAGAAAACATAAGAAATAAAAATCGGGAATATTTTCTAAACAATTGAGGGCCAGCCATTTTGCTATGTTTGCTAAACCGCAGCATTTTGCTATGTTTCTGAACATAGCAATATTTCGGGCCCTTAAATCGTGCATTCACATAATACTACTACCTAATACTACTACTCTACTATACTACTAATACTACGTACGACGACGACTACTACTACTGGAGAGATATACTGGTATTAGAAAAACACCAAAGAGTCGTTTTCACTGCACTGTAGTGCCCGGGAGCATGGCCCCCAACGAATCCACTTTCCCGATGGAATTTTTGCACGAAATTTATACCAATGTGAAGGGCAGAGACAACCCCAAATCAGACTGAACTGAAATTGTTGTTTGGGCTGCAAAATTCAGGGGGAAAACTTATTTTATGGTATAGATCTACACTAGAAGACCCAAAAATTACGAGATTTTTAACCACAAAACCTGAGTTGTAGGGATCAAAACACGTCATTGTGTGAAGATTAAAGCCAAAAAATGCTTTCTTTGATTTTTTAAAAATATTTCAATGACTTAGTTAGTGTCTATGGCACCCCCACTAATTAACTCATTGACGGTCTGGCCGATTTTATATTTTTTTGTTGGTATTTAAAAAGGAACTTGAAACATTTTCAGCGATAAATCCATCGCGTAAAGCGGCCAGCGCGAAAAAAGATTTTGTGGGGCCCGGTCATCTCACTGACCATAACACGTCTTTCTTGACGTTTCTTCCCTCCTCCTCTCCAACATTCTCTACCTCCACCACCTCCTTATCCTCCTCCTCTTTCTCTGTTTTTTCCCCAATTTGTTCTTCTCCCACATGCTTCATCGGATTTCATCAAAACTTGGTCACAAACATCTGTGGGCGATTGGCTACAACAGTTGACCGTTGACCTTTTCGAGGGTCATTAGAGTTGAAATAGAAATTGCTCGCGCCGGAAAGACGCGAGCTATAGGATTGGTTTCAGACATCGACATGCAATTTGCCAGCATTGCGAACGGTGAGACAATGATATATTTGAGATGCTTTTTCAGATCCTAAATTCCCTATCCTCAAATAACACTCATCAGAAACTTTGCAACTTTGGAAAAAAAAAACACCCTTTTTAATTTTTTAAAAAGGGTCACTGTCTCCACCTCCACGCCAGTTTAAAGCTTCAACTCCTAATGTAATTGCAAAGAGGCACTCTGCTGCAGGGGGTCCTGATAGCCGAGTACATAATCTGATAATGGCCACTCATGTTATCATACAGGTAAGGAGTCATATACTGTGTCCCTGGAAGACAGTATATTGAAGGCTCTTATGCACACAAGCAATCAATGTTACAGATAAACAACACCATCATTCACGTTATGGTGTATGACCTCGTCACTGGTTTTGTCATTACAGGTCACATGTGGACGGATGGAGAAGGTTTTTAATTTAAATGAAACATATAATTGACAAATTTAAAATCGCTTTCCGTCGTTTAGTACACACTGCCACTCCTTAATTCAACACAACTCCCAATACATTCACTTAAGGCTCCAACTAGGGGAAGGGTTTTTTTAAGGGTTTGTTTGTGGACCTAATGCGTCATTTGCAAACTATAACCGTTCCCCAAAAAATAAGTCCCTCTTTGATGACCAGACTTTGTCAAGATAAAGACTCACTTTGATGGGTGTATTTCTTCACATTAAATAATTGGATAATGTCAGGAAACATTTTCATGTTAATACAGTTTCATCCCATTTGTGAAAGATAATGCCTTTTCTAACAACACGCATTTGTGTAAAAATGATGATTTCAAACAACCAAAAAGTTGCACTTTTAACTTGTTGCAACTATTGCAACATAATGTGAAATGGAACCGTTTAATGTGGGTCCCTTTAACTGCATACACAATGTGAAATGCACTGCCAAGTTATTCAGCCTTGTAATCCCCGATGACATAATGCTTTCGTAATGATGAGGGCAAGAAGTGATAAGGTTATGGGTCACTGAACAGAAAAGATAAGCTTTTTGAATTGATTCAGGTGTGGGTCTTGAAAAGAGAGAAGGCTAATTTCATGACTGCTTTATGACTTAACTGTTGATGATTGATGAATGCAAGAAATCTTTCATGACACATTTGGCAATGTGTTTATCTGGCCATGGTTGTTAAACTGAGTTAGAACGAATGAGATTCACTGGCATTTCTTGATGAGGGGTTTCTTGTAAAAGAGATTGCAAGGCGAATGCAGCTGGTGAGGTCACAGATTTGCCTCGTCATGGAGACCCCGCTTTAACCACATTACGGCAGGACATGATCATTACATGGCAATACCCCCGGCTCAAGATTACCGGTTAGTATTTAAAATAAAGGAATAACATTTTGCATAATCATTTGCGATAACAATTGAATTAAGCCAAAATAATGTTAATAAAAATAATGACTCGTCTCACTATTCTTCTTTTTCAACTCGTCAAATTAGAGGGCGTGTACACAGACGACGAGGGCAACCGAGAAACGCAATGTGTCTCCAGACAGGAATAGAGTCAATGAATATGGCCTACATGCAAGGAGACCAAGAAAAATGGTGAAGTTGAATGATGGTCATCGACAAAGAAGGGAAAAGAATCGTTATGTTAAATGAAACAGTTTGAAACATGCGCTCAAGTAAACTGAAGCAGACTTAAAGTAATGAACTTTTTGTTAACATGTTGGCACTTTAGAAAGTTGAAAAGTGCAACTTTTTTTGGTCTGGCTTGAAAACATCATTTTACACAAATGCTTGTTGTTAGAAAAAGGCATTACCTTTCAACAAATGATGAACTGTATTACATGGAAAAATGTTTCCTGTAAACAATAAATTACTTGATGCGATGAAATATACCTATCAAAGTGAGTTTTTTCATGACAAAGTCTGGTCATCCCAGAGGGGGACTTATTTTTTTGGGACCGTTTATCAGCATAACATGGGGTAGACTAGTGTCGTATTATTTTTTTTTCAGAAAAAAAAAACATTGAACAGTTTCCAACAAACCGCAATCTTAACACCAACATAAACACAACTGTTTTTTTTTGTAAACTCAATAATTCAATTCTTCAATCTGGTAGCAGAAAATTGACAAAATTAAGTCCATTTAAAACAAATCCGTGTTCTTCATGGAAACCAGCATGCCGTTAGTGCATTTAGATTATTTAAATATCCTTCAGCACCATTTAACCTTGCCATTAGGACATATAAAATGTAAATATTTTATTACACGATGGGGCATTTTTCCCTCCTTCCCATGAAAAAAGCAACATCAAAATAGTGATTACAGCCATCAAAGTTCAGGTAATTTTAGCGACTTCTTGCATGTGGACCACAGGGGGTATGAAATGATTTTTGGTCTGTTTCATGGTCACAGGCATGCAGTTAGTGATCATTTAAAGACCCTTCAGCAGCATTTAAACATGCCTTTGGGTTCCTACAAAATGGAAAAATCGATTTTCACTTTACGATGGGGCACCCCACTGAAAACGAAAGGAGTAACAACAAAATGCTAATTATATCCCAGTTGAAACACAACCGCTAAATACAAGCAAGCTAACCATAAGTTTAATATTTACAATATAAGTGGAATTTTAATAATGCATTATTAAACAATTGTTGAACTAGTACCAGAAAACCTATGAGCTATCATTTTGCAGAAAATGGCGGCCAATAAGAAATACAATTGGCGGTCAAAATGCAATTTTTTAACAAAATCGATTAAAAATCTGTATTTTACATGAAAGTTGTAGCCATTTTTATTTTCCTGTTTTTTCCAGCTGTTCTTAAGAGAATCGGTAGCTATATATATAGTTTAGTAATAAACGCTCTAAATAATTGTAATATACACCATTTAGAGCAACGAAATAATCCCCCACAATACAGTTAAAATTATACATTACTGTAATTAAAGCAAATGTCAGCCATCTATAATTCTTTTTAGCCGCCGTTTTGAGAAACAATGATAGCCCTATATGTTTTCTTGTAGTAGCTCAACAATAAGTTAACAGTGCATCAGTTACATTACGATAATATCCTTAAGAATAAACTTAAGGTAATCCATCAATGCATTGAACGTTTGTGGCGGCATTGTGTATATTAATATAGCAAAGAAGACAATTCCACGTGGCTGTCGTCGCAGTTATATCCCAACCTGGGATGAGGAATGTGATACTCTTTAAAATGATTTCCTGAATTCTGAACCCGAGAAAGAAGCGTCATCCAAGGCTTCAGATCTGACAAACTGCTTGGAGCGCTGGGAGGAGACGGTCAAGGGAATCGACTTCACTCATTCCAGCAGGAAGGCCTTGAAGACTATTAACAGCCTCGCCGTCAGAATTTCCAAACCATCGAGATGTCCAGTGACTGCCAACTCAATCGCTGAGCAACTCCTCGCAAATGTTCGTTTCAAGAACATTGATATTGATCACACTCGCTCTGTTAAAAAAGAGATCACCAAACTCTGTCAAGCCCCTGGGGGCGTGGACGTCACTTTTCAACATCCTTCTCCGAGATGAGCTTACCTCTACTATCAGCCAATTAAAGAGTGGAAAGGCCACAGTTCCTGATAACATACCAGGCGATTCCTGATCACTGCGGCCCACGAGGTGGGGGGGGTCGGTGGTGGGGAATGGCTTCCAGGAGTTCTACACATGTGGCCTCACCAACCAGTCCTTCTTTTACCCAAGATCTGAGGAGGGCTTAATGTCATCGCACTCCTCAAACCAAACAGCCAGTCGACATCCCCAAGACTACCGCCAATATCATTACTTTAGGTTTTTCCTCCATTCAAACTCCTTTAGAGGATGATCCTGGCCGGCTGGAGCCCCGTCGTCGCAACCCCATCTTCCGACTGAACAGGAGTTTCGCCGTGGTTGAGCACTGCCACCAGATTATAAAACTCACAAACAATATGAGGAAACTTGAAAAGCGTCGTAAGGCAGGGGTCATCTTGGTGGACCTTAGGCAGCATACGACACCGGTGGCACCAGGGCCTGCACTCAAGCTACTCAGGACCATCCCGGATGTCACCTGTAAATTCAATATGTAACATGCTTGCAAACCTTAGCTTTATTTTTCAAGACCAGTGATGGGCATAGTATAGTCGTAATCGTCTGAGGAACGTAGTACCACAAGGATCTGAACTGGCTCCCATGCTGTTTTAACTGTATATCAGCGATTTACCTCAAACAACTCTAGACAATATGGTTACCCCGACGAGCTTGCCCTTCTTTACTCGTACAGCAGCTGGACGTAAGTAACTGTTACAATGATCTTAAAATAACGGCGTTTTGACTGTTAGCCGGACTCAAAACGTGCAAATAACTGTAAAGAGGGACTGGAAACGTGCACTGACTGTAAAAAAACGTGATTTAACTGTTGTGAGTCCCCGCTGCAGTCAAAACGCTGTTATTTTATGAACATTTTTAACAGGTAAGCGTACACTGAAACTGCAGATGTGGCCCTACTTGCAGAATATCTCAAGATCTGGAGACTGAAGCTGAGCGAAGCCAAGACCACCGCTCCTGCCTTCCATCTCAACCCAGAGGCTTATGTCAGCTTCAAATCAACCTCAACGGAGCGCCTCGCAAAACATCCTACACCCAACCTATCTGGGAGTGAAGCTTGACCGGCAACTTATACCGGCAGCACCTCGTGTAGTCAGTATGCGCCAAGGTATCTACGAGGAATAACCTCCTATGCCGACTTGCTGGATCCCTTGGTGTACCAGCCCAACGACTGTACACACTACCGCCTTGGCTCTGGTCTAATGCACTGCTGAATATCCGCCCCATCATGGTTGCAACAGCTCTCACCCAAAGAAGCTGGACACAGTACTCAACGAGATCTTGAGAACCACTTCTGGTTCCCACTCCAATTGAGTTTCTACTAGTGCTTCTCATGCATTGTCACCTGCCATTGCTTCGTAGAGAACACCACACGCACAACTGGTGAATAATGCGCTGCTGGACAACAAGCACCTGTTGTATAACACTGTCAAATAATCGCCACCAGCTCAGCAACAGACCTGTGCTCTCGTTTGACCTTTCTGTCGACACGCTGCTAAACTCTCCCGCTCCCATTCAACATCTTACAGACATTAGGATAGCTGGCTAGATACTTCAAGACCAGACCAACTCACTTTAACACCTATGACAGAGCTCCCACCTTGTAGCAATCTTCAACACAAGAAGGGTCACCTTAAACCGGATCGCACAGGAGTCGGTCGCTTCAACAGCAATATGCAGTCCGATGGGGGCTGCGACCATCTCCAGCCTGCAGTGTGGTTCGCCATCATAGACTGCGATCACATCTCACGAGTACCCTACATTTTTCGTCCACCGATGGACAACGACATCCCAAACCCAACCAATCAACAGCAAGCTGGCTCCGCCGCTACAACATATTTAGCTGGCAAGAAGAAGAAAAGGGAGCACGCCATATTTTTTCAGACCCACCATTCTGAATTCTGAAGAAACTAGTGCATTTCCCCGTGTGGTGACTTTTGACCTATGTGTGTGATACCGGACCTCAGATTTTTTCAGTGCTCAGGTCAGCGGTCCTTTTGACCAAATTTAGATGAGCCTTGCAACAAAGGTCAGATTGTCCTCCCCCTACCTTCATGGTAAATATAGGCCCTTCCTCTACCCCCTCCCCCATGAAGCAAGGTAAAGTTACGGGTATTGTGGGAATACGTATTTTCCACAACAAAATGCTCTGCCCTGGCCCGCTCCCTCCCCAAATGAAAATGTCTGGTTACGCCAATGGATCAAAGTTACAGTTTGATCAGAAGGACTCCGGCGCTTGCACAATAAGCTGCGCATTTGGTGTTATTATTCATGACTTAATGTTACTTGCTTTTGAGCAGCGAAAAATAGCGGGCCTATTAAAAAATTACATAAGGATTCTTAGATAGGTATTTTGAATTGTCACCATCAATGTGAAACGGTTTAACACTTAACTGCATAAGGGGGGGGGGGGTTCCTAGGTACCCAACTTTAGTTTTTTTCAGACCCGCCGATTTTTAACGCTGCAATCATATTTGGTTTATATTTTTGTATTGGTCTAACTTTAGGGCGCTTGCATTGGTGCAAAAAAAATTCAAATCCAGTCGCAAACGTTTTGCGTTAATTATGGGTACCTAGGAGCCCACCCCCCCCTTATGCATAAACGGAAGGCCACTGACAAAAATGAAAAATCTTATAGAGTTAATGTGATTCTGAATTTCGTAATGCATACACCTAGTGACATAAAACAAAGTAAATAGTTTACATTTAAAAAAATCTTGCAAAGGTATAGTAGGCCATTGGGGCCATTATATTTTATATACATGTTAGCGTTTACGGTAGGAAACCTATGGTAAATTATAAAAGAACCCTAAAAAATATAAAATGGCATTGAAGGACATTTATGTTTGTGCTTGATATGGTAAAATATCGAGTTCATTCGTCACCAATTAAAGCGATCAGCACAAGTCTAGGCAAGCAATGCCGTAGAAAATGCAGAAACAAATTACTGTCTTTTTAGCACATTGTGACGCCGAAATTAAAATCAATGTTTGCCCCCTAGTTTTTTACGAACAAACTTTCTTGAGTTGTTATTTCTTTATTGTTGAAATCTTTAAGCCTTCTAAAATGTGGGGGGTTTCATCTTAACAATCCTTTAGGAAAGTGGTCATATTAGGGGGTCCCTAGGAACCCCCCGTTATGCACTAAGAAGTGCAAACCCTTATGCAGTTAGTTAAGTGTAAGTGCAAAAAATATCACCACGTTGGTGCTTTCGTTGTACCCGTTTTTTAATCATTTAACGTAAGAGGTTTTCGTCCATTTTATCAAAAAAATTCAAACAAATTTAATGCCCTGAACTTTTAGGACTTTGAAATTGTCTTGAAAATTGTGCATTACTTGTATTAAAAAAAAAATGTTTATCATAAATCCGGTGGTAGTGTCCCTTTAAAACAAGCCTAAACTGGCTTACAGCTACTGTTTGAATTCTACAACTTACCATTGCTCATTGCTTTATCATGTGTATTGTTAAGTTGGGACCACGGACTGAATCTAGGTCCCAGGTTAGGCTAAAATCTCATTCCATTTAACGAATCAATCATCTTTAAAATTCCAAAATGAAACGTCATATTTTGGGTACATGGCTTGTCTATTCTTTACGATTTCTCTTACCTGTAAAGAACAGTCCAGGGAGAAGAATGTGTACACTTGTGGCGCATGCGCAAATAATGAGACCAATACTTGAAAACAGCCCAGATATTATGAGACACAATCGGGGACTGAATTTCCTGGTCATTGCACCTGCTGACAAACCTGCGTGTTGAAATAAAAGAAAGAACCAACGCACGTCAAACGCTTTTTCGTCGCCAAAGGATTTTTTTTTCAATTTCATCTAGATTAACCTAACTCCAAAACGAGACATTTTTATATGAGTTATCACTTCAATACATTTGATTTTCAATAGACTAACAAGATAGTCAAACACATCATCATCCTCATCTTCCTCATCTTCTTCTTCTTCTTGCGGTCGCAACCGAGATAGAAGCGAGGTTGCGTAAACCCTATAAACGTCTAAACGTCATTTAACAGGAGTTTATTGCCCGGTAGCGGACATCGGCAATACAGGATTCTAGCATGTTGACAGCTTGAGAATGGCGAGGTGATATCAAAGTCAGATAAAGTGTCATCAGCATAAATGACTTGATGGATATCATGGTGAGCATTGATGTGATCGCTCAGTGGAGCACTATAATACATGATAAAATCCAATGGTCCTTTAACAGAACCTTGGGGAACACCCCAGGGAGCCGGAAAAGGTTCCGAGATGGAATCACCAAAAACAATGGCTTGGAATCGTTCAAATAACGTAGTGTGATTTACAGTATCAAAGGCAGTGGAGTAGTAGAGTAAAACAAGCACAGCTTCATGACCTTTGTCAAGCGCGAGTAACAAGTCATTTGTGATACACAGCAACGCAGTTTCAATAGAATGGAATGGCCTGTAGGCAGATTGGCTAACAGAAAATAAATTATGCTCTTGCATGTATTCGTTAATCTGCGAAGTCACAATCCTTTCAAGAACTCGAAATTGAAAGGTAAATTGGCTACAGGTCTGTAATTTTTTTAACTCGTTTGGGTCAAACGAGTTAAAATGGCGTAATGTGTGATTGTTTAAAGGCAGTAGGCACAGTACCAGAAGTAAGCGACAAATTTACCATTTGGTGATATGTGGGAGTAGCACACTGAGACAATTTTTAACCAGCGACGTGGGCAATGTGCAAGAAATAAATGGGAATTCTCCAAGATACAAATTTAGAAAATGAGTCAACTTGTTTTTGCTTTGAGATCAAAACAGATTACAAAATTCGGTAGTTTCCCCATATTGTTCTTAATGTCAGATGAAGCAAAGCAGATGATGTAATTTATGTGAAATTCAATTGGATAGTTCAAAATTATATTTCTGCACGACGATGTGGTAACATCTATTTTAATAATTGGGAGATACTAGTTATGAAATCCTTATATAAGGAGAGATTTGAGAATAACAACTTTATCACCGCCAGTAACCAGGAGCTAAACAGTATATAGTTACAGCTAGACTTGAGCTGCAATAATGGCAGATTTCTTCATCACGTAGTCATCATCATCGTCATCACTCGGCTGCGGAACAGGCGACTATAAGTTTTCTCCGAGCACTGCGATCATTGCCAATGCAGTGATGTTTGCTGGCTGTAAATAATGGTAAACGTCCCCTAGGAGGTTCTGGATGTAGGATACATAGCTTTTCCTCTGACGCCCAGGTCTCCTCTTGCCATGTCTTGGTTCGAAGAGAGCATATCGTCTACATGGCTCATCTTCTGGCATTCGGAGAATGTGGCCAAGGAACCGTAGTTGATGTTGCCTTACAGTGTTGATGAGAGGCTGGGTGTTGGTCATAAGATGGATTTGTGCATTACTTACACAGTCAAGACGTTTGATGTTCAGCATTATTCTGTAGCATGATGTTGCAAATGCATTTATATTGTTCTCCATGTCAGCAGATAGTATCCATGAATCACATCCATACAGAAGTACAGTCACACATCTTAACTTTGGTGGCAATTGAGATGGATGAGCTTTTCCAGATCTTTTCAAGCTTCCAAAAGGCAGTCCTTGCAAGAGCTTTTCGCCTGGTTGTAAACCTTCAGAGGTGTTTGGGCGTTGCAGTTGATGGTCATATATTCAGTTTTTGATACACTGATGGTGAGGCCCAGTTGTTCTGCAACCACAGCTGTTCTAGTGAGTTGAGCCTGTGCATTTGGTATTGATGACTCAAGGCAATATCGTCTGCAAAATCAAAATCATTTAAGGCTACCGCTGGGTGTCTCCTTGACTGACGAGGATGTGTGACTACACCAGACGTGGTGACATCTGTTGCCATCTTCATCAGGTAGTCGATGAGTATGATAAACAGGACGGGGCAAGCATCCCCTTGCAAACCATCAGTGGTGACTTGGGAAAGAATCAGTGAGGTGCCATCCACCATAAACAGCGCTCTTAATTAGAGTTGTTGTCAAGGACCATGATGAATTGACTAGACTTCAGGTATCTATCTATCATATACGGCAGCAGCCGTGCTGCTGTTCAACCAGTAGCGCCAATGTCCCTGTTTGTCATTAAGTGGGGATGTCAGAGGGATCTGCTGGATGTCTCGAGCAATTTCACCTAAATGGAGGTAAAAGGGGCGGACGGACCCTTGTTTTGGCACGGTAAACTCCAACATGTGACGTCTAAGATTACTTGATCACTATCGCAATGATGACAGTTACCGGCAAATCGTGCACGGCGTTGGGCAACAGAAAGATGAAATGGAGGGATATCTTATAATCTGTGATTTGGTCAGGGAGTCTTTCTTGCTGTTGGCAACCGTAGGACCCTAGATACTTGAAGAATGCTTGACCTCTTGAGTTGGCTACATCTGTTGTGCAGATAGGTTAATGATCATATTCCTCATTGACAGGTAACCTATTCGTCTTCATTGCATTTAGATGTAGGCCGCCTTTGTCTGCAGAAGTTCTCAAGTGAGGTTAGTAGATCTGTGCACCACATATCAGATTAGCTGTTAGAGCTAGATCCTCTGCGTAGTCAGGTCTGTGAGATACTGACTTTGGGGACGTTAACGCTTGGTTTGATTGGTTGAGTCCAATGTCGCTCATGATGTCAAGACTCTTTCTGAGGATGTAATCAACCACGACTACAAAGAAGATAGGGGACAAGAGTATCTCCTTGGCGGATTTACAGTAGTTGTTAGAACTCTTGTGGGACCCAGCCATGGGCTGCACAAGGCTATATGGGTTATTGTAACATGATGGCAATTGCCTTGACAGTCTCATCTGGTACACCGTAGTTAGTTGGCGAAGGAATATGCAGCATTACATCTATGTTTACACTTTCAAAAAGGCCTTGGAAAAATCTACAACACAGTTGAAGCTTTTCTCTTTGAAATTCCCACTCTTCTATGATCCTTCTGAGGGCAAGTATCTGATGTAGTGTTGATCTGCCTTGACGAAAAACCATTCTGGTTCCGTCTGGAAATGGGATCTATGTGAGGAGTGATTTATTGAGCAGCATGGAGTCGTAGATCTTAGAGCCAAACCGAGCCAGTGGTTACAGTGTGGTTCCTCTGTAGTCTTTGGTGGTGGTGGAGGTCGCCTTTCTTGGTAGGGATGAAGGAAATGATGTTGAAAGCAGCTGGTTGGTTTCACATGTAGCTGTTGTTACAAAATTCTAACAGTTGATCATGGAATAGGGATTCTTCCAGATTACTGCAGGTGTCTTGGTGTTCTACAGTTTCTCCCAGCAGATCTTGAAGCTTCCTTATTAAGTGAAAGAGCCAGTGACCATAGTGGCCGCAAGATTGCAAACAAGACGCTTCTTTTGATGGAGTCGAGCCTTCTTGAAGTCAATAATGTGAGGGAAGAGGTTGTGAGCTGGTTAATTCCAAAGCTTCAATATCCTTCGCATGATGAGAATTTGCTGTGAACAGCTTCTGCCAGGACGAACGCCGGCTTGGTTGTTCTAACAAGGGATCGAAATTGTCTCTGATTCTTTGTCAAACAAAACCCTGTTGTTCACCTTTGAGCAAGAACATCAGTGCAATCCCCCTGTTAGTGGGTTCATAAGGAAAGGGGGACTTAAAAGTCCCCTTTCTTAGGCAAATGGACAATGCATTGGGAGCACTGGTTGGAGGAGTTATGTCCATTGAAGACTTCCACAAAAAAAGCGTGTATGATGTTTGCCATTACTTCTCCAACCACTTGGAGGGCTTCTGCTTTGATAGCATAATCCAAAACCAGCAGCTTGTAATTTTTCATACCTGCGTATTGCCTTTGTCTTTCCTATATGGTGGGTGGGTCTACAAAGATGGGAAGACCTTGATCAGCTGTGAAGGAAGAGTTGTTGAAGTTGTTCCGCTGTCATTATTAAGCAGATCAGAAAAAGTACTCTCTCCATTCGTCAAGAAGTTCCGTGCAACTGGTTGGTGCTGTACCGTCACGTTTCTTGACTTTATGGTTTGACCTGCTAGTACTAAGATGTGTTTTATGATATCCAGGTGGTGTATAATCGCGCATCTATGGTCGGCTCTTCCTGGAGTTCTTCCATCTGTTCTTGTATGGAAAGCCAATTTCATAAAGTCTCTACGACTCAGAAAAGGTGTTGTTAAGCTGCTACAAGTCTCTCTGGACTTGGCGTTCTAAGAGTAAGTACCTCTTCTTTGCTCTATCTCTTCTTTCACGCAGTCTGCGGGATCATCTGTCACCCAGCTGGGCATGCCACATGGTTTTGCGATTTCCTGGCCACTTCTCTGCGACGTCAGCAACAGGTTTCTCGAAATGGTCGTATCTCGCTGTGATTGAAGTTGATGTGTCCTACAGCGAGATTCTCTAAACCTGTTTGGACAGTTCGATTCTGAAAATTTTGTTGGTATCAGCATCGTGCAGCTTCTTCAATCGAAATTAGGCCTCTTGCATGGTTTTCCTTTGGAGGTACGGATTACTGGGTGGTGTTAGAATTACGCTAAACAATACGGTAATCAGAATCCCGGTCACAGAGTTGTAGCTCTGCGTGCCGCAGGAATTCACACCATGCTGTTGATAAGTATATGGTCTAGTGGTGAGTGGATCCTCCGGGATGATCAGATGCAAAAACGTTTCCTGGGTTGTGCTAGGGTTTTGTGTGCTCATCTCGCTTGCGCGGGCAAGCTGTGTTATTGCCATTAGATTCACCGGTTCGTTCCCCATTTTATTTGTTTTATCATAGAAGCAGTGGGGTCCAATCACTATGGGATGTGAAATGTGGCTATCCAGGCATATTCTAGAATTTAAGATCACCAACGATGAGATGTTTGTCGTGGTTTTTCACCTTCTCCGATGATCCTGAGGACCTTAAAACACATCTGTATCGGCTTGCACTTACTGTTTTCAGTTGGTGCATAGACAACGGTGACAGTTATAGCTGGGGAAAGTGACGGAAAGTATCCTCTGATCTACAGGATTGATGCTTTTTGTATGCATTTGTAGATATGCTTTGAAACAGCACGTCCAACACCCCCTTGCCGCTGGTCTGTGGCTGAAACTGTAGAGGGGACCCAGTTCTTATCTGCTCCCCAAATTTCATTGGGCTGGGGATGCTGATGATTAGTCTATGCTTGAAGCCGACAATGTCAAAACCTGCATCATTGCAGCCCATGAATAGTTGATGGGGTTTCATGTATGATATAGGGTACGCACATTGTAGGTGGATATACAAGTGCAGTTGAAGGTAGGTAGAAGAGACAGGACAAGCAGTCTGTGTTGGTGGCCAGGTTCCCGTTGGCCCGTCGTAGAGTCACGGGACGTCTGCCCTGCTACCTTCGATCGTTTTCTTGGTGGTTTTCTTTGTAGTTTTCGTAATCGATGTGTTCCAGATTCTTTTACCTCGCTCTGGTACCTGGGTTTCAACGGGGGATCGGCCCTGAACAGCATACGGAGTTTTGAACAGGTTGCCCACTGATGGAGATTGGTCTTGGTGACGTGTTCAGCACCACCCTACTGACGGCCGAGAGGTAATCCGCTCACTTGCCATTGATGATTAATGTGGACTTAGAGGGTAGGGTCCATAATCAGAGGGAAAAAATCTCTACATACAAGGATATAAAGTAAAGTGAGGGTTCAGATTAAACAGTTGCCACCCAGGACATCACATTAGTGCCAGGATTTATTTCTGTGAATGCACCTGGGGCTTGAAATTTGAACTGTCTTCTGTTGTCTTAGCAAAAAGAGTTTCAGTTTTTATTTTTGTGCATTTCAGTGATGCAAAAGGTATTTATAGGCTTCCCACATCTGGCGATACTGATGCAATTTCGGTTTTAAATAATTAAATCATGATGTTGTACCACACGTGTCACTGCAAAAAAAGCTTGTAACTACGTTGCTGTTTGCTTTAAGCATTTGTTTGCTGATTTGTTATTACAATTTATTCAATTACAAAATCCAGGTTGGTATGAAAGCAAAATTAAAGGGATGAGCAGCGATTTTGCTAATCCAAAACATGAAAAAAATCAATCAAAATTCATTTTTTGTATTTGGTACTGCATGGATATGGCGACATAACAGCGCTCTTAAATTAGAGTTGTTGTAAAGGACCCTGATGGCATTGACTATGACTTCAGGTATCTATCTATCTATCTAACGGCAGCAGCCGAGATGCTGTTCACCATGTAGCGCCAAATGTCCCTGTTTGTCATTAAGTTGGGGATGTCAGATGGATCCTGCTGGATGTCTCGAGCAATCACATCAATGTAGTTAAAGGGGCGACGACCCCTGTTTTGGCACGGTAACTTCCAATATGTGACGTCAGAGACTACTTGATCAATCGCACGATGACAGTGACCGGCAAATCGTGCACGGCGTTGGGCAACAGAAGATGAAATTGGAGGGATATCTCTATATATCTGTGCTTTGGTCAGGGAGTCTTTCTTGCTGTTGGCAACGTAGGACCCTAGATACTTGAAGTGCTTGACCTCTTTGAGTTGGCTACCATCTGTTGTGCAGATAGGTTGATGATCATCTTCCTCATTGACAGTAACATATTCAGTCTTCTTGGCATTTAGATGTAGGCCGACTTTGTCTGCAGCATTCTCAAGTGATGTTAGTAGATCTTGTGCACCACATATCAGATCAGTTGTTAGAGCTAGATCCTCTGCGTAGTCAAGGTCTGTGAGATACTGACTTTGGTGACGTCTAGAACGCTTGGGTTTGATGGTGAGTCATTTGTCGTTCATGATGTCAAGACTCTGTCTGAGGATGTAATCAACCACGACTACAAAGAGATAGGGAGCAAGAGTATCTCCTTGGAGGATTCCAGTAGTTGTTAGGAACTCCTTTGTGGGCCCATCCATGGTCTGCACAAAGCTATATGGGTTATCGTACATGATGGCAATTGCCTTGACAGTCTCATCTGGTACACCGTAGTTGGCGAGAATATGCAGCATTACATCTCTGTTTACACTTTCAAAGCCTTGGAAAAATCTACAAACACAGTTGAAGCTTTTCTCTTGGAAATTCCCAACTCTTCTATGATCCTTCTGAGGGCAAGTATCTGAGGTAGTGTTGATCTGCCTTTGCGAAAACCATTCTGGTTCCGTCTGAGAATGGGATCTATGTGAGGAGTGATTCTATTGAGCAGCATGGAGTTGTAGATCTTAGGAGCCACACCGAGCCAGTGGTTACAGTGTGGTTCCTCTGTAGTTTTGGGGTTGTTGGAGGTCGCCTTTCTTTGGTAGAGGAATGAGGAATGATGTTGAAAAGGCAGCTGGTTTGTTTCCCATGTAGATGTTGTTACAAAATTCTAACAGTTGATCATGGAATAGTGGATTCTTCCAGATTACTGCAGGAATGTTGTCGGGACCAGGTGTCTTGGTGCTGTTCAGTTTCTCCAGGCAGATCTGAAGCTCCTCTATTAGAGTGAAAGAGCCAGTATACCATAGTGGCGCAAGATTGCAAACATGACGCTTCTTTTGATGGAGTCGAATGCCTTCTTGAAGTCAATGAATGTGATGGTAAGAGGGAGCTGGTAATTCCCAAATGCTTCAATAATCATTCGCATGATGAGAATTTGCTGTGAACAGCTTCTGCCAGGACGAACGCCGGCTTGGTTGTTTCTTAACAAGGGATCGACATGGTCTCTGATTCTTGTCAACAACCCCTTGTTGTTCACCTTTGCAGCAATGAACATCAGTGCAATCCCCCTGTAGTTGGTCATAAGAAAGGGGACTTAAAAGTCCCCTTTCTTAGGCAAAGGGACAATGACATTGGTGAGCCACTGGTCTGGAGGAGTATGTCCATTGAAGACTTCCACACAAAAAGAGTGTATGATGTTTGCCATTACTTCTCCACCACCTTGGAGGGCTTCTGCTTTGATAGCATAATCCAAACCAGCAGCTTTGTAATTTTTCATACTGCGTATTGCCTTTTGTATTTCCTCTATGGTGGGTGGGTCTACACAGATGGGAAGACCTTGATCAGCTGGTGAAGGAAGAGTTGTTGAAGTTGTTCCGCTGTCATTATTAAGCAGATCAGCAAAGTACTCTCTCCATTCGTCAAGAAGTTCCGTGTCACTGGTTGGTGCTGTGCCGTCACGTTTCTTGACTTTATGGTTTGACCTGCTATTTTGACCTAAGATTGTGTTTATGATTCTCCAGGTGGTGTTATAATCGCCTCTCTGGTCGGCTTCCTGGAGTTCTTCCATCTGTTCTTGTATGAAAGCCAATTCATCACATCTATACGACTCAGTCAAGTTGTTGTTAAGCTTTCTCCAAGTCTCTCTGGACTGGCGAGTTCTTAAGAGTAAGTACCTCTTCTTTGCTCTATCTCTTTCTTCACGCAGTCTGCGGGTATCATCTGTCACCCAGCTGGGCATGCCACATGGTTTGCGCTTTCCGGCCACCTTCTCTGCTACTTCAGCAACAGTCTTCTCGAACTGGTCGTATCTCTCTGTGATTGAAGTTGATGTGTCCTCACAGCGGAGATCTCTAAACCTGTTTGACAGTTCGATCTGAAATTTCTGTTTGGTATCAGCATCTTGCAGCTTCTTCCAATCGAATTAGGCCTCTTGCATGGTTTTCCTTTGGAGGTACGGAGACTGGTGGTGAGCATTACGCTAACAATACGGTAATCAGAATCCAGTTCCACAGAGTTGTAGGCTCTGCAGTTCCGCAAGGAATTCACCCATTTGCTGTTGATAAGTATATGGTCTAGTTGGTGAGTGGATCCTCCTGGATGCATCCAGATGCAAAAACGTTTCCTGGGTTGTGCTAATCTCGCTTGAGCTGGGCGAAGCTTGTGTTCTTGACATAGATTCACCGGTCGTTCCCCATTTTCATTTGTTTTATCATAAAAGCAGTGGGGTCCAATCACTATGGGATGTGAAATGTGGCTATCCTGGCATATTCTAGCATTAAGATCACCAACGATGAGATGTTTGTCGTGTTTCTTCACCTTCTCCAGATGATCCTTGAGTGAGCCATAAAAAACATCTTTATCGGCTGCACTACTGTTTTCAGTTGGTGCATAGACAACGGTGACAGTTATAGCTGGGGAATGTGACGGAAAGTATCCTCTGATCTACAGGATTGATGCTTTGTATTCATTTGTAGATATGCTTTGAAACAGCAAGTCCAACACCTCCCTGCCTCTGGTCTGTGGCTGAACTGTAGATGAGGACCCAGTTCTTATCTGCTCACCAAATCACTTCGGCTGGGGATGCTGATATTAGTCTATGTTCTTGAATGCCGACAATGTCAAAACCTGCATCATTGCAGCCCATGAATAGTCGATGGGGCTTTCCTGTCTGATATAGGGTACGCACATTGTAGGTGGATACTACAAGTGGTTTGAAGGTAGGTAGACGAGACAGGACCAGCAGTCTGTGTTGGTGTGCCAGGTTCCCGTTGGCCCGTCAGAGTCTCCGGGGGACGTCTGCCCTGCTACCTTCGATCGTTTTCTTGGGGTTTTCTTTGTAGTTTTCGTAATCCGATGTGTTCCAGATTCTTTTACCTCGCTCTGGTACCTGGGTTTCAACGGGGGATGGGCCCTGAACAGCATACGGAGTTTTGAACAGGTTGCCCACTGATGGAAGATTGGTCTTGGTGACGTGTTCAGCACCACCCTACTGACGGCTGAGATGTAATCCGCTCACTGCCATTGATGGCAATGTGGCTATGGGGGTAGGGGCTCCATAATAAGAGGGAAAAATTCTCTAACTACATGCCTATCCTACAGTAAAGTTTTCAGCATAACCAGTTTGCCACCCCGACTCACATAGTGCCAGGATTTATTATATGTTGAATTCCCACCGGGGCTTGAAATTTGAACTGTCTGCTGTCGTCTGTCGTCTTTTGAAGCCAAAGAGTTTCATTTTTATTTTTTTGTTCATTCAGTGATGCAAATGTATTTATGTTTCTCCCTTTATGAGCCCCTATGAAAAAATTCGAAAAAGTGATTTTCAATATTTGCCGGGGAGTTATGTGACGCACATAGACATCAATTGGACTTCCATTTTGAATCGGTACATCCGATTTTAATATTTTTCCTGTTTTGTTGCATGTTTGATGTAATTCATCAATGACCGGGGTTTTTACAGAACATTTTATATAGTAGGGTTTATAATCTAAAAGTTTGGGGGAATAAGGTTGAAACATGTTTTTCCTATAGTTTTAAGGGTGCTGAATCCGAATTTTTTGATTCCAACCTCTGGAAAGTGGGAACTTTGTAAAATACGGTCCGGGGTAAATTTTAGTCATCAAGGTAAATTGGGAATCAAGTCAAATTGTGTTTAAAAATTTCCCAATGTTTTGTCTCATTAAAGGATTAAAAAAGGTATAGTTTGTCTAGGTTACGACCGGTTGTGTTCTACTGCAGATTATGATAAAAAAGTTTGTGTGATCTTCTGCTTTTGTGCGATTCACATTTCCTTTACTTTGTCTACAATGACCTTCATTCCCGGCCTTCATTCTTCCAAACCTTGTAACTGAACCGTTATCCTTAGTATATCCCTAACGCCCACCGATCCCGGGGTCACCTGCAAAAAAGGAGGTCGTGTTATTTTTATTGTTAATCTTGGGAAAATGACCTTTACCCAAGGCAGGAGTCCTCTACGTTGAGGATATATGGAGCACCTATGTGTGAGGTTGGTGGAAAAGGTCCATGCATGATCAATTTTATATCCAACACACACACAAGACATACACAAAAAGTCAGGCCGAGACCCTTTATATAAACAGCCTAACAGTAAGACAAAAAATCCGTCACTAATGTGATGAATACAGCAAAATAGAAAAAAACAGGAATGTTTCTTTTTAAATCATACAAAAGGAATGTATGAATTGTCCTACTTTTCATGATGTGATAATATCATAACTAGCGGCATTATCATTTGACGTTTAATGATTGAATATGGGTTTTCAATGTTTTAAGATGAGAAATATTGCAAACAATGGGTGAATGTGAATTACTGGCCACCCATAAAAATTTCATTGAAACCAATCGTTACAGGCGTTGGACTACATTTACCGGAGAAATGCACTTATGCAACGCGCTATACAATGATATATAGAAACGTATTATTTTATAGATGCATAGTAGCTTCCACATTGGCGATACCATTGTGCAATTTTCGTTTTAAAATTATAAATCATGATGTTGTTCACAGTGGTGTCACTGCAAAAAAGCTGGTAAAATACGTTGCTGTTTGCCTTACGCATTTGTTGCTGATTGTTTATTACAATTTATTCAAATATACAAATCCACGGTGTGGTATGAAAGTAAAATTAATGTTGTAAAATTTGTTTTTGGTGGTTTTTAATAGTTTTTTAAAATTGATTATGTACAAATGTTGCACTTTGCCACTGTTGTCTGATCGTTGGATGAAAATCACGCAACGGTGACAAAAATTAATTTTCAGCAACCTGGATTTTTTTTTTAAGTTGCCAACTTTTCTTTTTAGATATCCAAGTACCACGAAAAACCCTCTTTTGTCCAATCAATGAAAAATGAGTAACATCAGAATGTTCACGCATATGCAGCGAAAGCCCTCGGCATTGTTGCCTTATCCCAGCCAACATGCTCTTCTATATAATAATAATAATATTTATTTGAATTACTTGCACAACAGAAACAGCAATATGATATATATTACATACAAAAATTGGTAGACGCTTCATATGGAAGTCCCATTGATGCAAAGAGGTATTGCCATTGATTCCGTCAAGCGTACTGCACAACACCAGAAGTGCATGACGGAATCAATTGGTCTACGTCATTTGCATCATGGGACTTCTATATTACCTCTACCCAAAAATTGACAAAGCAAAAGCAAGTAATTCCTTGATAAGAGAATGGGTTGTTGTAAAAACCCGATCACAGAGGTGCTCTCATTCCCAAGAGAAACAAATATTATATGTTCACGAGCAAGATTGTTATAGGAACAACACGGTAGGCAAGGCAAATGTATGAACAATGAAAAAAATCAGTCAATGTTAAACTGATTGAAAAAGCAAACAATTACCGTGTCTATATCAAAGTGGTTTCCAAAATGAACATAAAAAAATACAAAAACACTACATTGTTTAACATTTAATTTTAGTAAACTTAAAAAGTGTGATTTACAGCATGGTTTAAAGTTATAAAGATTATGACAGCACGCAAATCAGATGGGATTTCATTTCGAAAGACGTGGAAGTGAAATAAACATAGAGTTGAAGAAAGATGAAGTCCTTGCAGATTGGTACAAAAGCCTAGTACTTTGCAATATGCTTTGTTGAATCAAAGAATTAAAAGAAGTAATCAAAGAATTAAAAGAATTAGGGGTCAAATCATGTAAAGCTTCTTTCCAAGCCTTTGGAACTTCACCTTTCTGAATAAGAAATTAAACAATCCCACAAGACAGAGCAAGCTCATTACACAGATTTGGAATAAATTGAAGAATTGTATCAGGTCCGGGAGATTTGGAAGCATCAAAATTTTCACAAATCACACCATAACAGATCAAAACAAAGAGGAGGCGCACCTTGAGAAGTAGCTGTGTCAGGTCGAGTTAAGATCAAGATGATTGTACATACCGTCAAATTTACTTGAAATGCTTGTTAAAAGCGCAGCAATGTCAGCAGGATACTAGTAGTGGTGTCATTAATGGTAAAAGAAGTGTTTTCAGAGCATTTCCTTTTCTTAGGATTACAATTGGCATTTGCAGAAATATCATAAGTATAGTCCCTGTGACTCTCATAATTAACGCCTTAACCTTATTACTACAGTCTTAAATTGTTGCCATGCAACATCAGAATTACTTTTCTTAGCTCTCTTAGAAAGTGACTTCTTTTTAGTACACCAGTTTTCTGATATCCTTATTCATCCATGGCAAGGACTTGAACTTGGAAACATTTTTTTAGTACAAATTCTTCTTCTTCTTGCGTATGAGGCAGCAGCTCTACAATGTATATGTTGTAAGCGTTGGAGCCAACTCACTGTTGATTGTTTGGGGTTTGAGAAATCTGAGTGTGTTCACCGGTGGACGAAAGGCAGGGCACTCATTGAGAATGTGATCCGCAGTCTGTGATGGAGAGCCACATTTGCAGGCTGGAAATGGTCGAAGCCCCATCGGTGCAGATGCAATGAGCGACCGACTCCTGTGCGAATCCGGTTTAAGGTGACCCATTCCTGCGTGGGAGAAGGTGCCAGGTGTAGTTCTGTCTTAGGTGTAATAGAGAGTTGATCTGGTCTTGGTGTATCTAGCCAGGCAGTATTCCATGTCTGTAAGATGTTGAAGGGGACCTGGAGAGTTTAGCAGCGTGTCGGCAGAAAGGTCGTCGAGAGCGCAGTCTCTGTCTACCGAGTTGGTGCGATTCTTTGACACTGTTATGCGCCAAGCATGTGGCGTGTTGTCCAGCACGAACTTATTCACTAGTTTATGTGAGTGGTTCTCTCCGAAGTACTGCAGGTGCAATGCCTGAATGCACTGGTAGGAATTCAGTTGGAGTAGGACGGAGGCAGCCAGAATGTTCTCAGGTCTCGTTTGAGTCCTGTGTCCAGCTTCTTTGTGTGAGAGCTGGACATTGCAAAGGTCCATGCTGGGCGGCATATTCAGCAGTGCTATAGACCAGAGCCAACGCAGTGGTTGTTAGTGTTCGTGTTGGGCTGGCACCCATGAATATCAGCAGTCCCTTCACAATGTTATTCCTCGTAGATCCCTTGGCGCATACGGACTAGAGGTGCTGCGGTAAGTAAGCTGCCGGTCAAGCTTCACTCCCAAGGAGGTTGGTGTAGGATTGTATGGTCTTGAGTATGCTGCAAGTAGGGCCATGTCAGGTACAGATTGATCAATGCTGTCCTTAATAACATGCTCAACATTATCCCAAACAGAATCAACACCATCATTATCAACATATTGCCCAAAAACTATTCACAAGAGATTGCTTCATTTTGTCAAAATCTGCCCTATTCTAACAGTACACAGACTTAGTAAGGATTACACTTAATATGACTTGTATTCAAAAGGAGTGAAACAGCTGAATGATCACTTCCAACCATGCAAGTATAAGTTGAAGTGACAAAGGAAGGATCACAAATAAACACCAAAATCAAGGAAGTGGCCAATACCATAAGAAACACTGACGAGTGAAAGCCATTTGAATTACATGTTATCAAGAAGAACCTTTGGATCAGATGCACCTTTTGTAACTTGCATTTCAATGTGAATGTAAATGACCAACAAGAGGAGACAAAATCATAAGATTTATAGAGGCTGTATTTTGCTAAGATTATCATCCAAAATATCCAAACTGTTTTGTTCTGTGACGGTGGCATAGAAAAACAAAACGCCAACAAGCATTTACCCTGAGTTGTATTAAACTCAGCCCATACAATTTCAGCATCATATAAAGACTCAGACTGCAAAACAGAATTAAGATCACATCTAATACCAAAAAGCTACCCCACCACCATATGTATTCCTATCATTGCAAAAAACACTGTATTCAGATGGAAAACTTCACCAGCATTGAAAGAATCATCAAGCCATGATTCAGTTATGGCAATAATATCAGGATTTTCTAGATACACGCGAGCATGAAACTCAACAAGCTTATTTTTAATTGCGCGAGCATTGAAGTATAAAACTGACAGGTTACTATTGCCACTATTGGTGTATTTTCTGGTCCCCACGTGGGTTAACATGGGCATGGTGGGCTTAATGTGGACTGGGGCTCCAAGTGGGCCGGGGGGGGGGGCACTCATATATGAAAGTGACGGAGATGTGCGGATTGGACTTTCAAAGTAGGGGCATTCGCTGAGGAACTTTAAGGGGAGGGAAAGGGGATCATTTGGTCAGGACGATACAAAACTGGGGATCAATCACTGAGCTTCTCACATTTTGTGAAAAGGGGGGTCATTCTCGGGCAAATTCTAACCATTCAAACCCAGTTTATATTGTTGTAACATTAAAAAGGGGGGTAATTTCTGTGAGAGCATGAAATAGAAAGGGTGTCATTCAGTAACATTTGATTAAAAATGGGAGACATCAACTGAGAGTAAAAAAAGTGGGTCTTTCAGTGACAGGTTAAAAAGGGGGTCTTTCATTGACAGCAGGTTTAAAAAGGGAGTCAATAGTACCGCACATCCTCGTCACCTATTTTTAGGGAGTGCACCCCGGGAAGTGGGCAACCCCGGGTGGATCCATGTGGCCTATAGTGGGTTTATTTGGCATGGGTTACAAGTGGGCAACCCAAATTGGTCCATTGTAGGTTATTCAAGAGTCTGTGTGGCCTCTAGGACATGCGGTTTTCAAGGGTTTTTTTATATGGGCCCCATGTGGGTTGATGGTGGGCATGGGCTACAGGTGAGCTTCCACAGGGTTCACCCATATGGGCGTGTTCTCGATAACCGGTATTTTATTCTACTGTAAATGCAAATTTTGACCATAATGTGTATTTTATTATTCAGCTATTATTCCCATCTTTTGGGGGATGTTTGGCTGCATGATGAAAATCACAAACATTTACGTTTGTGTGTTCTCACCCAATTGTTGGCCACTTAATGTTCCACATGCAGAGAGAGTACAATAAAATCAATTTGAATTTGCCCATCTTGGGCCCACGAAAGCCCCCCTATGGGCCCACATTGAACCCGTATTGGCACAACTTGGGTGAGCCCATAAAAACCCCAGAAAGTGACCTATGAGAGAACATACATTGTACCCGTGTAATACCCACCTGCAACCCACTTGGAAAACCCACCAATCGAGGCCCAGTGGACAAACCCACAGTAGGCCCAGCATGCGGCCAATGAAATGGCCTATAGTGCCCATGTGGGCCCTCATGATGAGCCCATTTTAAACCTTATTTTTACCCACATGGGCCCCAACTGGGAAAGTTGGCTGAGATAAGATAACAGGGCCACTTCAGACGATTGTGAGTTTTGGATATTCAAGCTGCGCAAAATCTTATCCAGATAGCGCAACCTGGATGGATGGATGGTTGGGATAATGAGATGCAGCAACAGAAGCTGTGTTAGCGGAAACGGTGTGGGGCCGGAACCTAAACTTTTAAATGGAAGTACATAGGGGGGAACTTGAAATATTTCGGCCAAAAAAGTTGAATTCCCCCATTCCATGACGGTATCAATACTGACCGCTCCTCAGGTTCTTGCATTGCCCTTCACACGGTTACTAATTTTGGACGTATTGGTTATATAATGGGCGGCATTGGTGTCAAAAATGTGTTAACAAAAGAAAGTTCAAAAGGGTGTCTTAGTGTCCGTTTTAGACACATTTTCCAGTTTTACCCACCGTTTGGGTAGTTAGACACCTTTTTTCATTGTAATAGACACCATTTTCAACTTTACAGAACCTTGCTCTTGCTGACACCTTTTTTACCCCAATGGCCGCCCATAGTTATATGGTTAAAGAATATGGTTAAATGATCATCCTGGTGGATTGGCTTATAGGGCATAGGGTAATATAAAGCACTTATAACCCTGATAGAGTTAAGATTACAGGATTATAATTGTCCTGCGGTAGGCCCATTTGACCTCGCAAAAGGTCTGCACAAAATGTGTTGATATTTTATAGGAACATGGACCTGCTGATTCCAAATATCGATGGTGCAACTTCTGCATCCTTGAGGAATTTGAGATAGGGAAGAGGATAAATTAAATGTTTCACGCAGGATTAAAAGGAGTATAGACTTTTTCCTCTGGTTTGTCTTGTCCAAATAGGCCCAAAACTGTTCAAGGTCATCATGGGGGTAAGCATTTATATTGGTCCAATTGGTTTCAAATTGTTCGTACGGGAATGTTACAACATGAATATACATTTACCTTTATGATTAATCAGCTCCAAGGTAACCGTGCTCGTGATGATCCCCTCATATACCCTTAGGCCTTAACACTATATCCCCTTTAATAATAATATTATATCCCCAATGTACAAATAAATACAAAAATAAATGTCGGCATTTAAATAGCGCCTTTCACTATATATATCAAAGCGCTTTTGCATTTATTCCGCTGCCACGAGAATATGTCAGCTGCGCTTACAAATGCCAAAGGTATACTCATACCTTTGGGCGGTGCTCAATGGACAATATGCCTAACAGCTCCCCGTTTTGAACCTGGGTGGAGAGAGGAAAGCGAGGTAAAGTGCTTGCCCACAGATAAACATGTCTACACACCTTTTTATCCGCATATGAAACCATTACAAATTGACTTTCCTGTTTAATTTACTCCCTTCAAATCGGCCAAAATGCTCAAGGATGCCAGAGTTGCGTCATCGAGATTTGGACTCAGCAGGTTCCAATATTGCCTAGAAACCATCAACGATTTCGTGCAGACGCTTTTGCAATGTCATATGCAAGGTTTATGGTTATTAACGCTGGACTTATATGGTTAGGTTTTATGGACGATTAGGGTACGTTGTGTTCACAACGTAGATTGTAGCGAATTTTTGGTCCAAACAATTTTTAGTTGGTTTGAATGTGATCAATACCAAGATATAAACCCATACATAATGATTGAATACAAGCCCAATTATCCATGTATGGGCAAGCGCTGTGTCTTTATATCTGGTAACAAAACGCTGAAGCCTTGTACATTCCTACGATTTAAATACGGTTAAATTCATACAGCCAATGTTACCACGATCTCAGGTTTCTGTCCATCATGACGTTCATAGACAAGGTATTTTCCAATTACACTGGTAATTCCTGTCCTTCGAAATTGGACTATAGCTTTCTGGCTTAAGCGTATGTTTCCGTGAGCAGGTGACGTCAGCATCATATGGAACATTGCCATGTTCAGATTGGGCCATATTGGCAGATTCAGATTTTGGCCATGATTGCACATTGGCCGCAGATCCAGATTGGCATAATTGGCACATTGGCCCAGATTCAGTTCACCGGTAAACTTTTCGCTAGCGGCCGTTTGTATTTAAAATCAAGCTTGTTAAAATCATTAAAAAATAATTAATTCTATATTAAGGGGATTATAGATAAAACTGTAACTCAAAAACATATTTTTTTGATTTACCCTTAATCTAACCCTTAGGGTGTGCTCTCACATACGAGAAGAAAATAAAGGAATTTCACCGAGGAAACTTTTCGATAGGGGGCGTGATTTAATTCAACTGTAAAATTATTTAAAAAATTAACTTTAATTCTATATTTAAGGGCTTATTAGCTAAAAAATGTACTCAAAAACATATTTTTATTTTACCCTTATCTAAACCCTTAGGATTTGTGCTCTCCACTATCTGAGAAATTAAGGCATTTCACCTGGTAAACTTTTCGCTAGAGGGCGTGTATTTAAATTCAGTGTTAAAAATTCATTAAAAATTAAAGAAATTCTAAGTAAGGGGTATAGCTAAAATTGTACTCAAAAACATATTTTTTTATTTACCCTTATGTATCCCTTAGGGTGTGCTCTCACTATACCGAGAAAATAAAAGGCATTTCACCGAGTCAACTTTTCGCTAGAGGGCGTGTATTAAATAAGCCTGTAAAATTCATTAAAAATTAAAGAAAAAGGAAGATTCTATATTTAAGGGCTAGAGTAAAACGTACTCAAAAACATATTTTATTACCCTAAGTTAAACCTTAGGGTGTGCTCTCACCTTATAGTGAGAAAATAAAGGCATTTCACCGAGTAAACTTTTCCCTAGAGGGCGTTCGGTGTATTTAAATTCAGCTGTAAAATTATTAAAAATTAAATAATTAAAAAAAGAAAAAACCTAAAAAATTAAAAAAAAAAACTGTACTCAAAAACATGTTTTACTTACCCTTAATCAAACCCTTAGGGATGTGCTTCACTTATACTGAGAAAATAAGGAATTTCACAAGGAAACTTCGCTTGAGGAGGGCGTTGTTATGTATTAAATCAGCCTGTAAAATCATTAAAAAAAATAATCTTATTTAAGGGCTTATAGCTAAAAATGTAATCAAAAAACATTTTTTTTAATACCCTTATGTAACCCTTAGGGTGTGCTCTCACTATATTGAGAAAAAAGGCATTCACCGAGTCCACTTTTCGCTAGAGGCGGGTATAAATTCAGCTGGTAATTCATAAAAATAAAGAAATTTTTTTTTTAAGACTATTCTTGTTAATTTTAGACTTGTTTTGAAAACATATGTTTTATTTACCTTAATCTAACCCTCCCTTAGGGTTGCTCTGCATATACTGAGAAAAATAAAGGAATTTCACAAAGGAAACTTTTCGCTAGAGGGAGTGCTGTATTTTAAATTTTTCGCTTAAAATCATTAAATAATTAAATTAATTCTATATAGGGCGTAAGCTAAAAAGTATCAAAAAAAATATATTTTGATTTACCTTATCTAACCATTAGGATGTGCTTCACTATATGAGAAATAAAGGCATTTCACCTGGTAAACTTTCGCTAGAGGGCGTTGTATTTAATTTTTTGAAAAAAATCAGCTGAAATTTCATTAAAATTTAAATCCAAGTCTATATTTTAAGGGATTATAGCTAAAAACTGTACTCAAAAATATTTTATTCACCTTAATCTAAACCCTTAGGGTGTGCTCTCACTACACTGAGAAAATAAAGGAATTCACCAAGGAAACTTTTCGCTAGATGGAGTTGTATTTAAATTCAGCAGTAAACATTCATTAAAAATTAAAATTAATTCTATATTTAAGGCTTATAGCTAAAAAATGTACTTCAAACATATTTTATTTACCCTTAATCTAAACCTTAGGATGTGCTCTCACTATACTGAGAAAATAAAGGCATTCCCTGGTATAACTTTTCGCTAGTGGGCGTTGTATTTAAATTCAACTGTAAAATCATTAAAAATTAAAGAAAGTCTATATTTAGGGGCTTAATAGCCTACAAATGTACTGAAAAAGAACCATTATTTTATTTACCCTTAATCTACCCCTTAGGGTGTTGCTCTCACTATACTGAGAAAATAAAGGCATTTCACCGAGGAAACTTTTCGCTAGAGGGAGTTGTGTATTTAAATTCAGCTGTAAAATTCATTTTAAAAATTAAAGAAGAAAAAGAAATTATATATTAAGGGATTGAGCTAAAATTGTACTCAAAAAAACATATTTTTTATTTACCCTTAATCTAACCCTTGGTTGCTCTCACTATACAGAGAAAATAAAGGAATTTCACCGAGTAAACTTTTCCCTAGAGGGCGGTGTATTTAAATCAGCTGTAAAATTCATTAAAAATTAAACTAATTCTCTTTTAAGGGCTTATAGCTAAAAACTGTATCAAAAACATTTTAATTTACCCTTGAATCTAACCCTTAGGGTTGTGCTCTCACTATACTGAGAAAAATAAAGAAGCACAAAGGAACACTTTTCGCTAGGGCGTTGTATTTAAATTAAGCCTGTAAATGCATCAAAAAATTAAATATTAAATTAATTCGATATTTAAGGGTCTATAGCTAAAAAACTGTACTCAAAAACAAAACATATTTTTTATTTTCCCTTTATGTAACCCTTAGGGTGTTGCTCTCACTCTACCGAGAAAAAAAGCGCATTTCCACCGAGTCAACTTTTCGCTAGAGGGCGTGGTATTAAATTCAGCTGTAAAAATTCATTTTAAAAATTAAAGAACTGCTCTATATAAGGGCTTATAGCTAAAAAACTGTACTCAAAACAGATTTTTATTTACCCTTAATCTAAACCTTAGGTTGTGCTCGCACTCTACTGAGAAAATAAAGGAATTTACCAAGGAAACTTTTCGCTATAGAGGGAGTTGTATTAAATTCAGCTGTAAAAATTCATTAAAAATTAAATTAATTCATATTAAGGCTTATAGCTAAAAACTTTACTCATAAAAACATATTTTTATTACCCTTATCTAACCCTAGTAGGATGTGCTCTCACATAATGAGAAATAAGGGCATTTCACCTGGTAAACTTTCGCTAGAGGGCGTTGTATTGAAATTCAGCGGTTAAATTTTAAAAATTAAAATCAATTCTAATATTTTGGACTTATAGCTAAAAACTGTACTCAAAAAAACCCTTTTTATTCACCCCTTATCTAACCCTTAGGTGTGCTCTCATTTATACTGAGCAAATAAAGGGAATTTCACTGAGGAAATTTTAGATAGAGGGCGGTGTATTTAAATTCAGCTGTTAAAATTCATTAAATAACCATAAGTAATTCTAATTAAGGGGCTGATAGCGAAAACTGTACTCAAAAACATATTTTGATTACCCTTAGGAGTTGTGCTCTCACTATACTGAGAAAAATAAAGGAATTTCACCGAGGAAACTTTTCGAATTAGAGGGCGTTTGTTTTATTCAGCTGTTAAAATTCATTAAAAATTAAGAAATTCTATATTAAGGCTTGAGCTAAAAACTGTACTCAAAAACAAATTTTTAGTTACCCTTAATCTATCACATTGGGTTGTTGCTCTCACTATTATCAGAGAAAATAAAGGAATTTCACCGAGGTAAAACTTTTCGCTAGCCGGGCGTGTTTTTAAATTCAGCTGTTAAAATCATTTAAAAGTTAAATTAATTTATATTTAAGGGCGATAGATAAAAAATGTAATCAAAAAACATTTTATTTACCTTAAAAAAAAACAAAAAAACCGAAAATTAAAAAAAAAATAAAGGAATTTCCTGAGGGGAGGAAACTTTCGCTGAGGGGCGTTTCATTAAAATTCAACTGTAGTAAAATTCATTAAAAATTAAATTAATTCTATATTAAGGGCTTATTAGCTAAAAAACTGTACTTCAAAAACATATTTTATTTACCGTAATATACCCTTCGGATGTGCTCTCCACTATACTGAGAAAGAAAATAAGAATTTCACCTGGTAAACCGTTCGACTATAGAGGAGTTGTGTATTAAATCAGCTGTAAAATTCATTAAAACATAAGAAATTCTATATTTAAGGGCTTATAGCTAAAAACTGTCCTCAAAAACATATTTTTATTTACCCTTAATCTAACATTAGGGTGTGCTCTCACTATACCGAGAAAATAAAGGAATTTCACCAAGGAACGTTTCGCTAGAGGGAGTTGTATTTAAATTCAGCTGTAAATTCATTAAAATTAGAATTCTATATTTAAGGGCTTATAGCTAAAAACTGTACTCAAAACATATTTTTATTACCGTGATCTAACCCTTAGGGTGTGCTTCTCACTATACTGAGAAACTAAGGATTTCACAGAGGAAACTTTTCGCTCTAGGGGCGTTGTATTTAAATCAGATGTAAAATTCATAAAATAAATTAATTCTATATTTAAGGGCTTATAGCTAAAAACGGTACTCAAAAACATATTTTTATTTACATTAAACTAAAACCCTGTGGGTGTGCTCTCCCTATACTGAGAAAATTAAAGGAATTTCACCAAGGAAATTTTCGCTAGAGGGAGGTGATTGAAATTCAAGCTGTAAAATCATGAAAAATTTAAAAGAAGCCAATGATTATTCTAAATTTAAGGGCTTATAGCTAAAAGCGTATCAAAAACTATTTTTATTACCCTTAATCAACCCGTTTAGGGTGTGTCTCACTATACTGAGACACTTAAAGGAATTGCACAAAGGGGAAAACTTTTCGCTAGAGGGAGTTGTATTAAATTCAGCTGTTAAATTTAATTAAAAATTAAATCAATCTCATATTTTAGGGCTTATAGCTAAGGTGTTACTCAAAAAACATTTTTATAATATTTTTCTTTTTTTAAAATGTTAAAATTATCAGAGAAAATAAAGGAATTTCACTGAGGAAACTTTTCGCTAGGGGGCGTTAGTTTGTATTAATTCAGCGGTAAATTCATTAAAAATTAAAGAAAATTATATATTTAAGGGCTTATAAGCTAAAAAACTGTACTCAAAAACATTTGTATGTACCCTTAATCTAACCCTTAGGGTGTGCTCTCACTATACTGCGAAAATTAAAGGAATTCACAGAGAAAACTTTCGCTAGAGGGCGTTGTTTTAAATTTCAGCTGTTAAAAATTCTTAAAAAAAAATTAATTCTATATTTAAGGTCTTATAGCTAAAAACTGTACTCAAAAAACATATTTTTATTTAAACTTAACCCTAAGCCCTTAGAGTGGTGCTCTCACAAATTTATAGTGAGAAAATAAAGGCATTTCAACGAGGAAAGTTTCGTTATAGGGCGTTGTATTTAAATTCAGATGTAAAATTCATTAAAATTAAGAAATTCTATATTTAAAGGGACTGATAGCTAAAAACTGTCCTCAAATACATATTTTTATTTACCCTTAGTTTAGACATGATGATAGAATAACATACTAAAGTCTAGAATATAAGAAGCGGGAACATGTTTTGCAGGGAGGCAAGGTTTTTGTAACAGGGAAATATAAAGTAGGTATAATTGTTCTGAAATCTACATCCCAACATTTTGTCCTAAGTCTTAAAATAATCATGGTCTCCTAGGTAACATTTTCAAGAATACGCCGATTCTTTTCAAATGGCCCCAAATTCTTCATATAGCCCAAAGGACCAGGGAATACAACTTGCAACTCATTTCACCATTGGGGTCACGTTAGAGGTAAAAATGTAACATATCCGATAATGGGTCACTTTATTACTTAGCCATCTAATTACATACTAACATGTAAAAGTGAGAGGCAATTTATGGCTTTTGTTGATTATAATTGATAATATAAGCAAGACAAACATTGAACTATTTCGTCCAAATCGAACACTCAGAAAAAATAACCAAGGATGACCTTGAAGCGTCTATGATCCTATAATCCTGAACTACTGACCTTAGATATGCAAACTATACCTTTTTTAAATCCTCGATGACCAGATGAGTAAGTTGGTGTTAGTTTTCAAAACAAGTAGACCTGTTTTACTTTAGACTCCCCTGCACACAATTCCTTCCCCCTCCCCATTTTTTTACATGTTACCTCCATTGTTGATTTTTCTCAACTTTGACACATTATTCTGCTAACAATTAAGAGTGTGATAACACAACAATTGTTTCTGCTGATTTTTAGGTAAAATCCGACATTGCTTTTTTTTTTTGTCACTATCATGTGTGCCAATTCTCACGTGCAAATTCAATCTACTAAGGAGATATTAGGTACTTGTTGTATTTTCTGCCGTAATGGTCCCAAGAAAAGTGCAACACCAGTGGTCTAGTGGGGCAGTGCGATACACGAATTCGTCCATAACATCAAAGCATGTATCAGGCTCATCTGAATTTTTTTTTCTGGAGGATATCTAATGACTCATACAACAAAAATAAATGTGCTAGGATCACGAATGGCACTTTTAAAATCGGGGCCAATGCCTTCATATTATGTACAAAAACCAGGTGTTGTATAGACGTAATTGTTTAAAAAAAAAAAGCTGTTTTAAAAATGTTGTGTAGAAATGTCGCACTTGGGCAAACCGTCTGGAAGATTGCGTTATTAATCACAACGGCATAAAAATATCATTTAGTTTCGAGTATTGTTTATCCTCCTTGCCGAATGTCCTCATGCAGCCCAATTCGTCCCGCCCCACATCACATACTGTCCTTATTTTACAAAACACGTTTTCCGCGAAAAGCAATTCACATCTACCGCGACACACGTGTTCTACGAGTCTAGACAGTAAAAGAAGCAATAAAGAAACCTCTAGATCATACTGTTTTGAAGAAAACATTTTAAAGTCTTATATAAACCATAAATGCAACTTAACTTAAAACTACAATTAATTATTTTAATTAGGCTAGCAAAGTTTATAAGTCTGTATGTGAATCACAAATCTGGTATGTTGCTAATACGACGCATATTACGGTTACGGGCCTTTATTTTTCAATGTAATGGGCGTAAAATAGACATATGTGAAAACTTGTTTACGCATTCACGATGGAATACGTCAAATAGATCTTAATGTGAAATCGTTTATTTTGGGATCCGGCAAAATATAACGCTATATCAAACCCGTTAAATGAATGGCACTTTTAAAAAATACTGACAGTATGTGAAATCCGGATATGATGATTTGAGGAATAACAAATATTATATTATAAATAATTAATTACGTATCCTCCACATTTTGGAAACTTTGTGGATAATACTAGAACTCGATGACTAAATAATTAGGCGAAATTTCGCAAACCTCAAAAAGGTGAAATACGACAGTATGTGAGGCAGGCGACGAATTGATGAATAGAATCATGCTCGGCCTCCTGTGAGGCATCAATGAATGTAGATTTGTTGCGTGTCATCGGCTAAACGTGATAGTGAAGTCCATAACTTGTTAATATATTCTACTGGAGAGGTGCTAGTGACAAACCACTGTGGTCCAGTATATCCTTGAGGAACAGATAGTCAAGGACAACTGCGTCTGAACGAGGAATTTCAACATGAATGACCTAGTAAATTAAAGTCTCCCAAGAGACAAGTACCCCCCTTATATACCGGGCGATCAAAAAAAAATCATTTCCGTCGGTCGGCTTAACTAACCAAATACACTTTCACAGGCTAGCCACCCTGAGACAACGTCCAACCACTATAAAGCGCCATCTTATGTCAATACACGCCACAAGCTTTTTGTACTTCGAAACATCTCTTACGATACACCTGTACGCCGAAAATGCGTGATCACTGACATGCGTAGACCTCACGTAATTGCGGCAACTGGTGACAAGTTAAATATTCACGTAGAGTATGTGCATAGCGTGCAGTGTGGCATTGGACCCCGTTCATGCTGATTGTACTGTGGGTATAAGAACACTGTATGCGGGGTGTACTCTCTGCGGGTGGTATGAAGGAACTTTTGGCTACGTGTGTTTCCGACTATTTTGGGGACGAAGGTGACGAGCCGAATATGCCCCGTAGGAGGGGTAGTAGGGGAAGTCCATAGGTGACATATTTGAGGGAACTTCTACTCAAATACACTTAAGGTTTGAAAAGTGTTTTGGGACAATTCAAGGGTGCTGATTCCTAATATGCACCATACAAAATTTCCAAGTCAACATAAACAATCCCGGGAACAATCAGCCTGAACTGATCCCCGCTCGATCATTTATGCAGCAGGTTGTTGATTTCCCGATACAGGCTAGCCTCACGCAGGCATAGCATCTCCGCAAGGCAGAGAGCGCCAAGTACACAGGGAAAATGAGTATTGCTTGTCGTAATTTCCCAGTGATTTCGACAAGCTGCCTTTTTTATGACAAATCACGTGATTTCGGCATAATTTATTGCGAAAAAGCGTGATATCACGGTATTTCGACAGACTGATGCCGAAATCACGCGATTTCGACAGTCACGCGTTTTTTCGGCGTAACAACACCTCGCGCTTTCTATATTCGGGTCCACTTTTTGGCCCGATAGAGGTGGTTTTTCAGATGAATACAGAGTTATTAAGAAGCGAGTTGACTTGCGACCCGGTGGGAGGAGCATGGCCCGTTGTAACTAGGTCGCCTAAGGTTCGCGTTTGTACGTAGGGATCTCTTGCAGTTGTATGCTGCGACTCGGCGTGGACGTGGTTTTAGGACGTCGGTAGTTTTTAAAGGTCGTAGACGCGGTCGCAGTGGGATTATGATTTGTGGTTTTTTTTCTTTTGGTTTGGGTGTGTGGGTTGGTTGGGACAGTTACCTAAAATTTTATCCTTCTTGGTTATAGGGGTGATATCCGAGTTTAAAGAAAACTCTATTTGTGGTTGGTGCATTTTTTGTCATTAGTGCAAAAGGTGTAGGGCTTGAGTTTATATTTGTTACTTGCAAGGATTTCAAGTGTCCCGGGATATGAAAATGTCGGCGCGGTCGTAATTTTTGCGGTCCAAAGTGGGAGGTTTTTAAATTGGCGTTATAGTTGGTTGCTTGGGGAGCGAAGTGTTTATTCCTTCACAGGTTGTAGAATTAATTATATTCCGGCGTACTCATATCCGGGAAACAATGGTGAACAATAGGGCAATCAAATCAGTTGCGTAGTTTCACGCTTTTATTCCGTTATCGTCTATGGAGCCCCGGACTGTGGCTTCCCGCGGACTATGTCTGCTTTTCACCCGGTTTGTGTCCTTTCTGGCTTACACCGCTAAAAGTGTCATTCTGCTACAACCCTAAAGGTGTCATCTGACCATTCTAAAGGTGTAATTCTGACACCTAACCAGTGTCAAATTGACACCTTTTACATGCTTCACATTGAACACCAAACAGTTTGACACCTTTTTTCTTTTTTCAGTGGGTAACTTTTATAGTTGACTTTTAGATCTTGTCTTTCATATTCGGCGGGTTCATAAAAATAATCATATGGAAATTGGACTGCATAAATTTCTTGAATTAATTATTATAGAACAAAACAAAAGATCACGAAGTCTAATTAACAAATTAATTTCGTGGCGGTGTGGACAAAAAGGTTCGACTGCGTTTTTTTGGTCAAAAACGATATAGGCCTGAAGACGGTTGAAAGTCAAAACTTTTAATATTTCGCTTCCTATTCAAATATGATTTCATCGTCACAAATGATATCATATAGAATTTTTGTTTTTGACTGCAATATATATTTTTGAACTAATGATTGCATAGAACAACTCAAAAGATCGACGATTCTTAAGGGTCCAGGGCCCCGATCACTAATAGCCTCGTCCCCAGAAACCCCAAATTTTACCCGAAGGTTCACGATTTTTGGTTCACAGAAGAAAGCTACTATTTTTCTCATTTACCCTGTGAAATAATTAGCCAAAGGATGTTTTTTTTGAGTTTATGATCGAAAATGTAACCCAATTTTGGTCGCCAATATATTTAACACAGTACTATATGGTGCTCACAAATCCCCGTTTTCAGCCCCTCGCATCAAAGCGGATTGAAATATCGGCCGCGAAACTTTACAGAATGGGTTTTGAGGTGAATGCCATCTAACAAGATGAACACTTCATATCCTGAAATCGGGCCATCCCCCTTCCAACAAATTGCTTCGTGGCGAGGAGGAACAAAAAGTCGACTCTTTTGTAAAACCTTATCGGTCCTTAAGACAGTTAAAAAGTCAAAATGTTTAATATGTCAGGATTCCTTTCTAATTCGGGCAGGGAGGAGAGGTCGGTCTTTTCGCGTGGACTCTGTGTGTATAGACCGTCAGCCCCGAGACATTTGGTTAAGATGAACTAGGTACCCATATCTGACACTGGGGTGTAAAGGGGGTCACCCTGAAATGAACAAAAATGGGAGTCTTCCGGGTACCACCCGACTGCGTGTATTCCTGGGGGACCCCCCAAGAGCAAAAAAATGGTGCTAGATAGATTAAAGAGGTACGACTTAAATCCACCACCATTTTTTGTGCGCACTGCCATGCCTACATCACCAGCACAAACGACAGACTTTTCTCACGCTGCAAAATGTCCCCAACCCCCCAGAAAGGGACCCCGAAATTGGGCTAGCTTAGACGAGCGAGATACCACTCAGAAATAATGTCAAATTAACATGTGGTGTTTGTGGAATATAAAATGGGTAATCCCAGACTATTGTCAGCTGCACTAAAGGTACCAAACACTTCAAATATTCATGCTCGCCCTAGACTCTGCTGAGATCTTAGCTAGCCCAGATATTGGGGGTACCAACATGAAATCATGTTAAATGTCTGTATCTTACCTTTCAAGTAACATAGAACTGACCTATGGCCGAAACAAATATCCGCTGTCTTAAGCCTACCAGACCCATATGGTCCCACCTAGACTTGCCTAAATATTAAAGGTACCAGATACAACCAGGTTTTTGAATGGATCAATCACTGTCTAGGAATAAATAAAAAGACCCATACCGGAATACAATCCATGCCTTGGTTCTGTTGCAAAATGGGGTTAGAATTTCTCTACCCCAGGGCAATTAGCTCAACAAACGAGTCAACAACAATCTATCGTCTCGTGGCAAATCAATAGATTTATTTTTCTCTCTGACCTAAACAGAAGTGCCCCCCAAGTTTTCCAAACTCGCTGGACAATGCTAGAGATAGGGGGGCGCTAGACCACATTTACTCTCAGGGGTCAACCCTTCACATCCCACTCCCCGCCTCCTCAAGCGAGTTCCACCGACTGAAGAACGAAGCCATCTGCTATGAACTACCATAGAAATATGATTATAATGCAAATAACATCACTTTAATTTGAACCACACAAAAGTGCCAAGTAGATATCTTATTTTTGAAATGGAAAACCCATTTTGAACTGTGAATCCCTAATGTGAATCCCACATTTAAATACGTAGCAATATTGAAGAACACTGTAAAAAGTTCATAGTAGGATCAAGTAACCAGAACTATATCCAAACATAATTATGCCCAGTGTCTTTTCAAATAGTATCAATTTAAATTGAATGTCTTCATTGTCATAAAATCACAGTATAACAATTTCAAAATTTACCTTTTGGGCTAGATAGTGGACCAAGTGATACACCCTGCTCCAGGATGGTGTCTATCCAACCAATTAAGGCAAGACAGTAACAATCCAAATTAAGGGGGGCTGATTCACTGCGCATGCACGCGCGTATCATACTCAGCATCAGGTTGACAGCATGGTTCAGCTGAGAAGGCAAAACCCAATAGTAAACAGGTGCATCAAGCCAAAAATATTCAGCAACAACTCTTATAGGGCCCACTAATAACTCGCGGTATACCTAAGAAAAAATGTTAGCACAAGACTTCTGAAAGAGTTATAAACTACAATACAAATACCAAAGCATAACACATCCTGATTGTACTGTTGTCTAGACCAGGGGCCGACTAACAGTATTCCTACGATGGAACGATTTGAGAACTGAATTTTGTATCTGCGAATAACTGTATTAATTTACATGCAAATTATAAACCTGCAAGTCAGACAAAATATATTTGTGTTCACTCAATAGTGAAATCATACAATAAGGTTACTGTGGTCACAAATTATGTGGGAACTGCATACATTAGTATACCAAAAAAAAAACCTCTTAAGGGACCTCAAATTTCCCCATTTAAGTTTACAATGAAGTTCTGGCATAATAAAGCTGTACTGACTACCATTATAAAATGGGTTATTACGCCCTACAGGTACAGAAGAACAATACAGCTTCAGTTTGTTTCACTAGCTCATGTTTAAAAATATCCAGACACTACTTCACAAGTGTGGTGCCTCTGAAACTCAATGTTCCTTTCTGTACATTTCCCTCCAAAAAATTGTTGATGAAAAAAAACACAGTATACCTGCATTTACTAAACCCATGTATGAACATTTTTCTTTCCACCACAATGACTCAGGCCAGCTGTCCTTTTCTTTGCAGCATGGGGACTGGTTGTAAACATTCATGGCTGACAAAAAAAATGACCACACAGAATTCAGCACCTGCATGTAATTTAGAAAAAAAGAGAATCAATTCACTCGTCCACAAAGGCCAGCCCAAGATAATGTGAAAACCTAATGCAAAAGTTCTTAACAAAATAGTGGTTTTTTCAACCACTATAGTGTCCCTGCCCAAGCTGACCCCTATTTTCATGTTGTCACCTATTCTCATAACTTTTAACCTAAGATGACCTTGACCCTATGATCATGTGAAAGCTTTCCATGTTGATCCATGACCCAAGTTCTGTAGTTTTGGACCCTTCACCCCTCGAATTGAGAACCTTTCTCTGACTATCCTTTGAAAACACGAAATAGGGAAGACAAAGAGAGACAGAGGGTGGGAGGTAACGGATCAATATCAAGGGGCAAATGTCGTACTCAATTGACGAAGGCAGTTAGAGTGGCTGTCAAAAAGGTGACGGAGGTTGACTAGGGTAAAACGGAAACAGCCCATGGATGAGCTCGAAAGGGGGGCGAGGATTATGTACGGCCGATTGTGTTTAGGCCCAGACAGGCAAACAGGCACACTGTCAGCTGGTAGTGTCTCCTCCAGGTGACACAAAATCTGATTCTCAAAAATTGTTGAAATCATTGTTTCTACACAAATGAACACAACAGGTCACACAGTAATCTGAAAATACCGAAAAAAATTATATAACTACCCTATAAGTACCTCTGCCTTATCTTAAATTTTCTCTACACAAGTATCTCGCCAATGATTTGGGATTATTTTCCCTGAACCCTAGGATTCAAAAACTAGCAATTGAGCATGCCCACCATTTTCACCCCAATGTATTCACTTTGAAAACCCCTATCTACATAATAATAGTAACATACAGTGGTTCACACATCACATGGTACCCAAGTCCTGTTAACTTTGAACAATGAAATAGTACATTATACAGGTAAGTATAATTTTGTGCTCGTCACTAAAAGAGCTGATATCATGTACACCATTGTAACATCACACAGGATTTAGCTATTTTTTAATCCTGTACCATAGGTTGGAATTACACCTCTATTGAATGCCTCCTAGGTTCTGTAATTGTGAGATTTTGACCAATACCTGTCAGCCATGAATAAAATAACACAGTGCTTGTAAAATTTACACTTTGGCTGATGAGACACCCTGTAGGTGAATTTTGTCAAGCAAATTAATGATAAAACTTTGACCAGTAAGATTTTAAACCATTATCACCTTGTGTGAGCTAATGAACTTTTAAATACAGATTCCAACTTCATATTAAGCTCAAAAATGGAAATACACACCACCTGTGGCATATATAGGATCAAATGGCAAACTGGGATTAGTCATGCATGGCATATTTTCTGCATATACACTTTATGACTACCTTTTAGCACCCTTTTTCCTACTCTTATAAATAGGAATGGTATCATCAGTGTCTCTGACCAATTTTTGGCATGCACTATTTAGATCCTCCAAAGGGACCCACTGATTGTATTTAGATGGAAAAGAGAGCCATTTCACACGATAGAGCCAGTCACCTGTATGAGACTTCTTCTTACCCATAATCCTCTCCACCTCATAATATGGCTCAGAGTCCATTTCTCTAGCATTTTCCACCTGTGTATTTTGCCGTGAATCCAACTTTGAGTCGGTGTGCTCACCACCTGTACTGACATTGTCATGGTTCATGTCCATGGGTTTAGTGAGATCAGAGTCCTTATCTCTTACATTTGTCTCATTTTCACCTGAGTCAGTATGCTCACCACCTGTATTGATATTGTCATAGTTCATGTCCATGGGTTTACTGAGATCAGAGTCCTTATCTCTTACATTTGTCTCATTTTCACCTGGCATATTGTCTGGTTCTGGTGGTGCTACCATGCGTTCAACTGCTCGCTTTAAACGATTCACATGGATCCTGCCTGGCACTGCGATCCCATCGTGACAGCTGCGCAGGCGCACGTTGACCTCAGACAGTTTTTCAATAATATAGTATGGCCCCTTCCATGGTGATGCTAATTTTCCAGATTGAGATGGATGTGTTAGTACTGGATGGTGCAGATAAACCCTGTCGCCAACCTGAAATGATGGGTCACACACCTTTTTGGCGAATTTTTGTGCCATCGTTTCCTTTCGTTCTTTCAGGACATCAGCAGCATGTTCCCTGGCATTCTCCAAAACATCTAACAAAGTAGTAACATACTGTTGTGCAGAGCGAGGGACATCTGGCAAGTTAGGTAGTGCATTATCCAGAGGCGAACGCAGGTAACGGCCACATACAAGAAGTGCTGGTGGATATCCTGTGCTTTCCAAACAAAACACGATGTAGTGTTATATACAAATTGTGTGAATGGGAGATATACGTCCCATCGATCATGGCACTTTTCCAAACGTTTTGCAGTTAAGAAAGTATATAGGACATGCAGCGTTCACTTTGGCCATTACACTGCGGATGATAAGCCGTAGTCTGTGTTTTCTTTACACTGAGAATCTTACATGTAGTACGAACAATATGTGAGAGGTAATTGGTCCCCCTGTCTGAGTGGAGAAATGCTGGCGCTCCATGCCTGCATACCACATCTCTAATAAAAGACGATGCTACAGTTTCTGCTTGACATCTGGTAATGGGATCAGCTCCACATACTTGCTGAAAAAATCCACGAAGACTAGCACATACTTGTTTCCTGTTTTCTGGCACTGTGGAAGGGGTCCCAAAATATCTGTGCTTACCCGTTCAAATGGGTAAGTTGGTACTGGCATAGGCATCAGCTGTGCACGGACTTTGGATTGTGGTTGTTTTCGTTTACTACATGGCTCACATGACTTTATCCAGTTCACAATGTCCTTGTGCATAGTGGGCCAGTAAAAACGTCTGCGAGTCTTGTCCATCGTACGTGCAATTCCCATGTGTCCGCCCAATAAAGGGGAATCATGTGTTTCCAACAGAATATTATGGACCAATTTAGAAGGGATCACAAGCTGCACATGGCTCCTTTGTAGTTTGGAACCCTTGCCAGGTTCAATCCAGACATGGTAAAGGATTCCTTCATGTACAAAATAGTCATTCTGTATTTTCAGTACTCTATTGGCTTCTGTAGAGTCACTAGGAAGTGGTGCCTGCCTGTAGGAATGCAAGAATATCCTGAAATTGTTCATCTTGCTCCTGCATTTGTCGCAGTTGATCATGTTGAAACATATCCTGCGTTGATTTCAGGACTTCCTGTGAACTATCTGTCAGCTGGGATGAAACTTGTCTATGAGGTCGTTGTTTCAACCGCTCAGTGGTTAGTGCAGAAATTTTACCCATGGGTTTTGTTGTGTTCTGCAAAATTTCAAAATCTGCACCAATGAGTGGAAAACTGTCATCCTCATTCACATCCTCATCTGTGTCTTGGGTATACTCTCTTCTACTGACACCATCAGCATTTTGGTGAATTTTCCCAGGCCTGTAGATGATTTGAAAGTCATAGGCTTGCAGAAGGGTTATCCACCTCGCAAACTTTCCTGTGGGGTTATTGAGTGAGAATAGCCATTTGAGTGCAGAGTGATCTACTATAGCTGTGAAAGAGGAATAACGCAAATAACAGTCTAATTTTCTGACTGTATAAACCAGGGCGAGACACTCCTTTTCTGTTATCCCATAATTCCGTTCTGCGCTATTTAAAGATCGTCCCACGTAACTGATGACCCTTTCACTGCCGTCCAGATCTTGGGACAGTACCCCACCAATGGCAAATGAACTTGCGTCAGTGTAGACTTTGAATGGTTGCGTATGGTCTGGATAAGCTAACACTGGTGGTGTTGTTAGGCTGGGTTTTCAGACTGTTGAAGGCCACCTCACACTGGGATGTCCACCTAAATGTGACGCCTTTCTTTGTCAGGGCATACAGGGGCAGAGCCATGTGAGCATAATTTCTGATAAAACGCCTGTAATATCCTGACAGGCCTAAGAAGGCACGCAGCTCTTTCAACGTAGTAGGTGTTGGATACTCTGATACTGCTTTTATCTTAGCAGGATCTGGGGAAATGCCAGTTTTGTCAATCACATGACCTAGATAATGGACATTACGACGAGCAAAGTGACATTTATCGGGTCGCAGTTTCAATCCCGCATCTGACAAGCGTTGAAACACAGTTTCAATGTGCTTCAAGTGTGATTCAAACTAGGACTAAAAATCAGCACATCATCGAGATAAACTAGACAGAACTTCCATGTTAGTCCGTGCAAAACGGCCTCCATCACACGTTGGAATGTTGACGGGCTATTGCGTAATCCCATCGGTAGCCGTTTGAATTCATGGAGCCCAAGATGACTGCGGAAAGCCGTGTAAGGACGTGATTCTGGGTCGATAGTAACCTGGTAAAACCCGCTCTGTAAATCAAGTGTGGTGAAATACACTGGCCGTGAAGATCCTATGCTACTGAGCGCCTCTTCTGTTGTTGGCAGTGGCGTAGCCTCCAATTCTATCAACTTGTTGATACCCCTGTAATCAACCACAAAGCGATAACCTTTGTTATTTGTTTCCACAGCAAACAGGGTCCCCCAAGGTGAAGTGGACCGTTGGATCACATCTTGCTTTTCCATATCCGCTATGATCCCTTCAAGTGCATTCTTCTGTTGAGGGCCAAGTCTGTAATATCGCTGTCTTATTGGTTTATGTGTCTTGTCAATTTGTATTTTGTGAGGCAAAATATCACACTTTCCAAGTTCACCATCAGGACCGACAAAAACACGGCTATTTCTGTCAATTAAATCACTCAGTTCCTGCTTCTGGGTATCATTTAAATCTGAACTTGAGAAGTCAAGACTATGTGATATCTTGTATGTCTGTGGTGGATCTGGCACATTATGTGAATTGTCACTGCATGCATGTATGTTGGCAACATGTGGGTTGGGGCATGCCTGCATTTCATTAGCTGTGGATGTGCAAGTTACACTGTCTGCATCACTAGTTCCACCACAGTGATTACAGACCTGCACATGTGTTGCACTACATGAATGCTCTGTGACATGTTTGTCTTCATGTTTGTCTGTGTATTGTGAACTTGCATTACTATCACTTATGCACGATTCGCTTCCACACTTACATTACTGTACATTCACAAACACTGTGACTACAAGTCACACACATTTCACCTGTCTGTGTATATCCATGTTGTGAACTTGTACTGTTAACATACAATGATTTGTCCATTTCATTTACTGACTCAAGACCATGTTCACATTTATAGCACACACTGGTATCAGAAGGGATATCATAGTCCTGGGTATCCACCTCATACATTTGGTGTCTCTCTGAGATACAAGTAAATTTGCCTATATTTTGCACCTTTTTGTATCACAATTGGGTTAGATGTACACATTTGCACACATGTACTGAATATCACCAAACCTATTTGCTACCAAGGCTTTAGCTGGCAAAAGTCCCATAGACATCAAGTTTGGGGACCCAGAAGTGATACCTATCACTGCGTTAGGCAAGGGAGCACCCCTGATACGGGCTATGAATGCCACCTGTGACTTTGGTGGGACAGTGACATTTGTTTTCGGGACACCCATTTTCTGTTGGGTTAATGAAATTAGGAACCAGCATGGGGGCCCAAAAATTGTGAGATTGACATTATTTTCAACCCAGAAAACTAAACCCAGAATGAATCAGGTTGAACATTGGAAACCAAATAAAATTTGCACTGGACTTGTTTGTTGTCAAGTTTTTTAGCTCTTGAGGTATGTCATTCCATTCAAATTGGTCTGATTGTCGGTTCACGTACTAATATACTCACTATCTGGAACCATTGTAATGTGTATTTTTGCAAAATCAAGGTATTTGTGGAACTACATATGATCCTTACACTAATTTAGCACCTGGGTCAAACTAATGCAAAAAATTTTGCATTTCACCTGTATTTGCAATGGTACATGAGCTACTCAAGTATGGGATGATAAGCGTTTACCTGTGGGACAGTGTTTAATGCTTCAGCTGCTGGTGTACAAACATTGTCCTGAACATTCCTATTCAACATGTGCACCCCTGTGTTGTCTTTACCTGTTACCTGCATTATAAAACTGAACTGGGCATGCAATTACCATTCCCGACACTGTATCAGCAATGTAACTTTCATACATACCATTGCTTATATCTGGTTCATGTTCCTTGACATGACACCTCTGTGTCAGTTTCACACATTACCTTGTTCACTTTGTCAACATGAGGAACATTCTTTCATCCAATTAAAAACAGCTTCACCACACACTGTGTATTTGGTACATGTACCTTCGAGTTTTCTTCATAGAACGCATTATGGTACCAGTGTCACTGTGGTTGATATTATACCATGTGATTGTCTAGACACATTATTATGCACCTTTTCAATTTATTCGTACTAGATTTGTACCATTTGTCCCCATTTCATTACAAATCATAACTTCTTTTTTTTTTTGTTCATTTGGACTGTTGTAAAACAATCCTTTGGACATGTGACCTTGGTTTACATTTGTACATAGTTTGCAGAACAGACACTGGGCATATGATCTTGTTACATTTGTACATGTGTGGACACAGCATTGGGCATTGGATCTTTGTTTACATTTGTACTTGTTGTGGACACAGCATTGGACATACAGCATGACTTATTTACATTTGAACAACTATCATTGTCATCAATTGCCACATATCACTTTTGTTTCCGGCATGTTATACCACAAACGGTTTGTTTACACAGAGCCACCGTATCTTTTGTTCTACCATTGGGATTCACATTATTTTTGTCAACATTTCTACCCTGTACATGTTCAACATTGACCAATTTCATTGTGCGCATCCCTATAATACCATAGTTTCATGGTCATTTGTCTCAATATTTTTCACTGATGACAGGCCCAGCTCCGTCAAGGGGAATTGATTTATTTGTCTGTGGAGCCGGCCCCCGCGTTCCCTGGTTACATGGTCGTCATAACCCTTCTTGAGTGGTGGGAGTTCTGTGACTGGATCCTGTATACAATCTGTGGCTGCGAAACTTGTGGGCAGGTATTCCGGAAATGGGCCAATCTCGCCAACAACTGATAACACCGTTTTTTCTGCGATTTCCAAGGGACTGTCCCTGCTGTTGATAATGATAGTTTTGCTGCAGATTCAGTAAGCTAGGACACTGGGGGCAAAATGGTATAGGGAGCACCGCACAGTTGACATGCATTGATATTCGATAAGTGGATTTGGCAAGAGGGGGCGTATGTCCAACTGGTTACTATTGATTGACAGCGTACGACTGTGTTTTCTTTTCAGAGCCAGCGCCGTCACAGCATTCAATGCTGCTGCTAGTTTAAGCCAAATTAGTGACTCAATCAGATCAAAACCTTGTCAGTCTTGTTTCCGTAAGTGATGCCGCACCCTCTTCAGACCCGTGCTGGTGCTTGGCATCTTCAAATTACAAGGGTTCAGTGAGAAGAAACAGGGCAGTAAAATGTCCTTTAGCCCATTGACAAAGTGGTGCGTTTTTGCAGGATCATTCAATTGTCCAAACGATTGACAAAGCTGCTCAATACGTTCTGCATAATTATCTACCGTTTCCTGGGGCTTTTGCTTGGTGAATGCTAGTTGAAGTGAAGTTGGAAGTTTGGAATAATTGGGGATTGGAGTGAGTTGATAGTTTTGTCTAATTGTTCCACCAAATATCTAAGGGAATGGCGTCTGGGAAGTTCTGTCGGCTCAACCAACTAGAGGCATTATCCTTAAGCATTTAGTTTTCAAGCATTCGACTTTTTCTATCATTCCAGTCGGCGAAATGTGCTATATCTGTTCAATGACTCCAAAAACTCTTTGAATCGGTTGAGCCATCATATGGGTTGCGTCTAAGAGAACTTGCCATGATTATAACTATGAATTCATTATTTAAAAGTCTGTTATCGTATGAATGTTTAGTTAGGGACTGTTCATAATAGTATGTATGATGCAGGTTTGACTTGTCGAATTAGGGGAATGTTGTCATAATGAAGTTTCGTGTACTGATGCAGGTTCTGACTGTTGAATTCGGAATTTCGGGGTTGAACTCAAATAAGTTGACTGTACAACTGAGCCCCGATCGACGCTGTGACGATGTAACAGCTTACCAACACCATCCGGGATCGTCACCCGCGGATTTCACTCCACCAGCTGTGGCAAAATGGGGTTATGCATTTCTCTAACACAGGGAATTAACTCACAAAACGAGACAACAACAATCTGTTAGGTGTAAATCCATTAAATTTTATTCTCTCTCTCTCCTTTTACGGAAGTCTACCCCAAGTTCAACTCGCCTGGACAAAAGCCTAGAGATAGGGGGCGCTAGACCCACATTACTCGTCAGGGGTCACCCGTCACAGTTAATTAAGCTGTGACCTAACATTGTTGTGCAGAACCAAGATTCAAACTTTTGCGGGCCTCAGTTTCTATTCAATTTACGACAGGTATTTAGAAAAATACAAACGAAGGGGGTCTAGCGACCTAGCTAACAACGCGGTTCAATGAAAAGAAATGGGGTTACGCGGCAAGTTACGGTAAGTTAAGTTTTGTTCTGCCACAAAGATGTTAGGTCACAGTCTGCCAAAACTTTCTTTCATGATTTTTTGTCATCTTGTTTCCTTTTCGGAAAAATGATGCAATATCTGGTCAAGGTTAATTGAACGACAGAGTACGAAGCATAACCCATTTATTTATTAGTGAAAGAGGACGAGTATCTTGCGCTTTGCGTCATGAAAAAAATAGACTCAATCTTACTCTGGTGATGAGCACCGAAATCCTTTTATATGGAAGTACAGAGCCATTGTTATACCCATGCAGTTGAAAAGTAATCTGTAGTGCTTTATCCTCTGCCTACGGAGCGGATTACGGATATCAACAGTGCTTATTATTTGCTCGAGTCATGCTGAATGATGTATATACTACTGGTCCACTGATATTTTAGCGAAAAGAAAATTGTGATGAACATTTTATTTCATTTCAATCAAATGTGCAAACTTTGCAATTGACATCCCCCAGAGTTGTTTAAAGGTATAATTAGACAATAATAATTGCGCAGAAATCAGTTACTTCGCGATATGCGTAAACAATGTCCTTATGCAGCATCCTTTATACCTCTTTAATTAAGGAGTATACTCAGAAATATATATTTCATCAAAAACCTTTACATAATAGCAGACGCACGGTGCTGCCATTGTAAGAGTTTAACAACTGATGCCAAGTAAGTGTGTGTAAGAGTTGGCGATGTATTATAATGAATTTAGTGTCTGATTTGAAGTCAGCACGGCGATCGACGACAGAACAGTCATTCGATCGCCTGCTCAGGCTGGAATTGTCTTTGGGAAGCCTACAAAAATGGTTAAGATAGTCTGTTCACAACAGTGGGCCTTAATTTTTTAAAGGTCCCAGGAAATGCAAATAGAATTGATGTTGGTTTGTGTCAAGTCTAAAGGAGGGACGAGAAAGCATCAATATTTGGCTGGTGGTGACATCATTAGTGAAACTATTGTATTTTCAATGAGTAATAGAAATTCCAGGTGATGGTGTGGAATCTATTCATGGCACTGAGCTGAAATCACTAGTTTCACTAATGATGTCACTGGTAGGGGATTCTTTTTGTGGCCGTTTATTGGAATGGAATGCCCCGTAAAAAATTTGGAGTAGGTTATCATCTCATTTCCTGGCCCTTTAAGGATAGCCTCAGGGAATCTTGTGAAGCACACATGATGGTCATAATGGTCAGTCGCTCCGGAAAGTCGAGGAATCACCTGAACCAATGTGAAAACACCATATTATGTGTTATAAAAGTGAACACAAAGGTGTATCCAAATATAGCAGATTAACGGTGTGGAATGAAAAAAATCCTGACAAGAATCCCTGAAATGTGATTCTTAAGTCTCCAAATGTGCCTATTTAAGGAGGGGGCAAGACCAGATTCCACAGGGGTCAGTTTTTTTAAATTGAGGGCAATCATTTTGAAAGTATAGTATTACTACGCGATTTGTCGAACCAAGATTAAAAAGAGGTATAGCTTGTCTAGGTTCCAATCACAACTCACAACGGTGTATCCAGATATGCTACAAATTGTCTCTTACCTTTTGGTGTTATATAGGCTGTGAAAAAAACAGGTACTGATGCATTCAGGTGAGGTTATGCAGTAAAAAAAAAAAATAGTATCATTTCATGTCCGTAAAAATGACTTTTCATTTCTTTAGTGGTAACTTAAGCGTAGTAGGTAGGTACAATCAAATACCAAAAATAGAAACACAAAACAAAGCCTTTGTATAGTAGGGGAAAATGGGTAAAATTGGATTTTCAGTGGAACCTGGTCCTATTTGACCTTTTGGTCTATAATTGATTTGCTTAATTATGGAACATCGAAGTCATCCCTCCACATGGAAGGCATACCACCGCACCAAAAACACAATTACAAGTTGAGTTAATCGGTCCAGCCCTTTGGATAGAGAAGCACGTATGTTTATCTTGGGCCATGAGAGGACAGAGTTACACGGGTCGACCAGATGTGAGACGTTTTGATCATAACTAAAAAACACACGTTTTGTAAGAGCTGAAAATTTCGCTGGAGAATGAAGATTAACTGTATGAAAATAATGAATTTCTTCGGATACCAAAATCTTATTTTGTGGAGTAACGAGGGGGACGAGGGGACGATGGAAAAACTAAGGACGAATTAACACAACTCCAAAATAAGGGTTCGACTTAGAATCCTCTTTTGGGGACTTCCTCTATGTGGCACACTGACTCAGAATATTTATGAAGAGTTCAAATAAACCCCGTATGGGTCTTAAAGAACCATTTCTAATTTACCGGAATACTTTTATGTTTTTAAAATAACCGTTTTTTTTATGTTATCACAAAACCCCTGTCAGAATAGTTTAGAACCTCTTTGGCGTTTTCCCAAGAACCATTATATTTAATGAGGGTTTGGGATCACAAAGGTGCCTGAAAAATGGTTCTTCAAATAACCACAATGTTCTTCAGAGCTTACAAAACTTTTTTGGTTCTTGGAAGGGGCCATATAAAGGACAAAAAGTGTTCGATATGTTCAAACCCTCTATGTTTTTAGAGTGATGATATTTTAATGATTAAAACATCTTTATTTTCTTCATGATCTAAACAACATCGCCAAAATGTTTGTCCGAAGTTGGGTTGAAGTTTGAAATCTGTTCCTAGAGTTTACCGTGATAAAAGCTAAGAACAATACAGCGATTTGTGTGCAAAAATGTTGTGATCCGAATTGTAGGACGTCATGAAATAGTAAGAATGTCCAGTTTTACGATGCGTTTTTACCATTACGAATTGACGGTCATATCATATTTGTTCTGTTGGCCATTTTTGAGCCTATACCATGCGGAGACTAACACCGACATATAGCAAACTCATTAGAGGCTAGGGCAAATACAAGTCAACACATGCAGTTTTCGCTTGGTTTGATTTCTTTTTGACAAAACATCAGTTTGAATAAAATGGTCTCTTGTGTAACATAATTATGAGTAAATATCTTCAACAAATGAATTACTAATGTTCAATCCAAAAGAGCCAGTTGAAGAAACCAGTCCATATCATTTCTCAGTTCATGAACATAATGAACTGTCCCAGGGATGTTTGTTTTACATCTAAAGGTAATTAATATTGCCACATACAATTACTCATCGTTTTGTGAGAAGAACTAAAGCTAAAGTTGTCTGTAAATGAATTGGGATTACAACTTAGAATTAAATTGCACTTGTTTTTCAGGCTGGAATATGAAAAAATGTACTTGTAATTCAAGCTGATCTGAAACCACCTACGTTTTGGTTTCACGTTTATGGTTAAAACCATAACAACATGGTTTTTACACCTTGCACTTCTTATATCTATGGGACCTTGAACATTTCTGAGAACATTGAACATTTTCTTTTGTATCTCAGGGATGTTAATTTATAATCTGCAATTACCTAGTATTCTCCTCTAGACCTTCTATTGTTTGACAATAATTTGGCGTTAATGTTTTTAACCAAAAGCACTGCTGACGACCACAATGCTTAAATATTTATATTATTTTTTATTCTGAATGTAGGTCTTTTTTGACTCACACTGTATAATAAAAGAGTACTCTTTTTGAATCTCGGACAAGTCCTAAAGATTTGTGCGTGTTGATGAATAAACTGAAATTAATGGCTCCAACTGAGAAATGTCATGAAGTTTTCGTGTCAATTCGCTTCCCTTGTAGTCAACTCTGTGTCCTGGTTAGAAATTTTATGTGACTGTTTACAGATATCACTATGATAATGAATCAGTCTTTAAAGTGCCAAGCTTGAATTTGATTTAATTTTGTTACCCTTGTATTACCTTATTTTCATCTAATTCTTGTTGCACAGGGTGTGACCCGGCAGCAATATGAATATTGATCCTAACCCTATCTAACATAATAATACCATCAAACTTATGTCACTTTTTCAGTCTGCATCAACTCTCAGGGGCTCCTTGTCTAAATACTGTATGCTTACTTGTTGGTTTTGATTGTGGATATTCTAATTGCGTTGAGGGCATTTGATTTCTGCATACATTACATTGCATTTTGTTTGAAAAGGTTGCCTCCGAAAATCTTAACAGACAAGTTTTGTTTGGCGATATTAAATTTAATTAATAAAGTGGCCTATTGGTTACTGTAGAAACAATTTCCAGAACCATATTTCAGCTTGGCATCTTGCACAATAAACGAAAAAAACCAAAATATTTATAGGTTATATGGTGTCATGTTTGTAAAAATCCCAGTTTCATAATGATGATGATGATGCTGTGAGTGTTGGGATCGAGGCTGACAATCAATGGGTCCAACATCATATGCTTTCTTTGCTTCATATGCATTACTCACACCAAAACGAGCTTTTAGTTTAATTCAATTTTATTTTAATATTACTGTGGTAAAATATCACTAATATACGGTACATTTTCATGAAACGGTGCATTTCGGTAGGTAAACACACCGCGCACAAAAAAATTGTCTCAAAATTGTATGTTTTATTTTTTTTAAACATTTAGGTTTTTCATACCTATGCGGGAAAAATAATATTGCCCACAACACTTCTCACGTTTGCACGTATGCACACAAACATTTTGTACAGCAAAATACTAGGGTTTATTACGTTATGCAAAATTTTCAAATCAACCAAATATAGGCCCACTGATGACACTATCAGAGAGGTTGCTGGAACATTTTTATTTGTATGCGAAGTTAAGTTTGAGTAGCTACTATGAAAGCTCAGAAATATGCTCGCAATTTTGTTTAGTTTATTTACGTTGTCCTTGAGTATTGAATTTTGCCTGAAAATTAGACTTAATAATAAAAATATTAATACACCTTTTACTAATTTATTCTAAAGGTATATTTAATTGACATCATATCTTTCGATGGCCAAATTATAGTTGATAATGCTAACTAAACGGCATTCAACGTAATAAACGAACGTAATACCACAATAATGTAGTAGTAAACATTTTTGAGACCCTTGCCACATCTCCCATGATAAGATGTATCTGATTGCAAGTTTATATAATTTTTGAGGTCGGAAATAAGTATCTAGTGCCACTCTTGATCAATATTCAAATAGATTGTTGAGGTGCTGAGAAATGTGGATAACGTAATACACTTCCTTAAAAAGGTTCTCATTTTTTTACAAAGTCAAACATTTCTTAGACTTTTTAATAGTCATTGTGAACTGAAGAAACACGATTCCAAATGCCGAATTATGTTTACCTCGAATAAGATGCACATCAATATCTTAGTACGAAGTTTTACAAAACTTAGGAATGCTTTGTGAAGGATAAAGTAATAAACAAGGTTTTCACGGACCTTAGTATTGTATTTCAAAAATATAAAAAATTAAAGTGAGAATACAAGGAAAAACATAATTACTTACTTTCTACACATGTTTCACAACAAGAAACATTGATATTCGGAAGAAGTCAACTGCTAAGTATTTTTTTAATTTTTTTATAATTTTGATTGTGTTTAGGAATCGATTTCTCCTATTTTTAGATGTTTGAAGGCAAATACTCATAGAAAAGAAAACGGAAAGCATGGCAAACCATATATGCCCAAATGCAGCTCAACGGCCCCTATCAAAACTATTACCGTTTTGTTCCAATAAAGCATTGTGTAAAAGACTTAGTAACAAAGACACAAAATTTCTGGAAATCCGACCGTTTCATGAAAATCGACCTATCATCCTTTTCTAGTGGAGAAAGAACACGCATCGCATCTAGAACATTGGCAACAAATTAAACATGGACATACACAACGTGAACACCCTGGAAAAATCCTGGACATCCACGCTGGCAGGGAATTGGACTCCGGCCCAAAGTTTCCAAAAAGGTCACCAAAAATGAGTGTGCGAGCGAAGCGAGCTCGGAAAAAAATAGGGGGTTTAGGCTTTTTTTTTGGAAATCTTAAAAAAGGGCACATATTTGGGCAAAAAAGGTTACCCTTTTCCAAAATTTCACCCCCTATTTGTGAAACGGTACACATTTTAGTAAAAAAACGTCCACTTTGGACACTCCGACACCCCCCAGAAAAAAAATCCTGGATACGGGCCTGGAAACTACGTTATCTTTGTATTCAGTTAATAGCTATCTTACATGTGTACGCATTCACATCTATGCGGCTAATTTGTAATACCGGTGTGGTAGGCACGCTAGGTTTGGGGATTATTGCCCACTATGAACAAAACTATCTATTTTCATAATGGTTATGTAGGATATCTTGTCAGGTTCTTGGAGTAGTTTACGTTCCTATAAAACACGAAAAATAAGTAATCTTCCTAATTTTGTTGCTCAGCTGATTTGTGTCCACGTCTTCAATAAATTTCAACGGAAAAAGAAACATAAAAACAGGAAGAGTTCCGGCGGGGGGGGGGTGTGGGGGGTGGCAGTTAGTGGCCAATTTCTGGAACAGGATGCTGACATCAATGCCAGCATTTTACCAAACTTGAAAAACATGTTGACATCAGCTCACAGACCTTTGCTATTTTATATGTGATAATCCCGGCTAATCATCTTTACTTAGCACTCAATAGTCGTGTCCACACGGTCGGACTTAAGTCCCTTAATACCGGTATTAACTCTGGTCGATATTAACGTCGGACTTAAAATTGCCGTGTGGACGCGCACTGAAGGAGTTAAATCCTGTTCGGTATTAACTATTGGACTTCTTAAATTTGGTAGTGTGGACGCGTATTAACGGTATTAGCGCTTAGATCCGACATAACTTAAGTCCGATAAGCTTAATACCGGTACTAGCTGACCATAAGTGGTCCATGGCAAATGGCATCGGACCGTTTAATTATAAACTTTCACCCAAGAAGGTTAGAAATAATGAAAGTATTAAAATTGAAAGAAACATGTGAAAACATCTTTAATGTATCGAAATATGTGTTTTTTACTCATGCACTAGGAACCTAAACACCAGACCATTTAACTGGTAATTAATGGCAAATGGTGAAGGGAAGAGAAAGGGGGGGGAGGGGGGGGGAGGGAGGGAGGATAGTGGGAATGGGGAGGGGGGGGAAAGGGGGACGAGGAGGGGAAGGGAGGGGAAGGAAGGGGCGGGAAGGGGAGAGGGAGGGGGGAGGGAGGGGAGGGGGATGGGGAGGGGAATGGGAAGGGGAGGGAAGGGGGAATGGGGAGGGGGATGAAAGGGGAATTGGGGGGGATTGGGGGGATGGGGAAGGGGAATGGGCGATGGGAGCCGGGGAGAGGGAAGGTTGAGGGGGAGGGGGGATGAGGAGGGGAATGGGGAACTCAAGCGTGCATTAAAACAATATGCAAAAATCACCTACAGAAATAACTGAAATAAGGAGAACGTTTCTGAAAAGGCAATGCAACAAAAATGAAGAAATGTGAAATAATAAGAAAATACAGTTGGAATAAGTTAGCGGAAGCAGATGTTATAACATAAGATTAAATGCATATAAATATAAACGCTTGAAATGCATTGCATGAAGGAAGGAATTAATGAATGGTAATAAAGTAAGAAATTCAAAACTTACCTTTATCTATTATGAATAACATAAATAAAAATAAAAAGAAAGAGAAGGATAGGAAGAAGAGAAAGGGAAGAAGGGGAAGGGAAAAGGGAAGAACGGAAGGGGACAGGCAAGGGAGGAATTCGAAGGGGGGGGAGGAGGGGAGGGGGTAGTGATGGGGATGGGAGGGGGAAGGGAAGGAGAAGAGAGGAGAGGAGAGGGGAGGGGGAGGGGAGGGGGAAGTGAAAAGGAATAGAGGGGAAGGGGAGGGGAAGGAGAGGGGAGGGGATAGGGGGAGGCTGGAATGGAGGGAAGGGAGAGAGGGAAGTAGAGAGGGAGGGGGAGGGGGGGGAGGAGGAGGGAGAAGGTGAAGGGATGGGAAAAGGGGAGAAGAGTGGAGGGGGAGGGGCGAGGGGAGGGTTTAATAAAATTACTAAGTGAAATTGCTGAAGGATTCGCATGCAACATGAAGATTATGTTTGCCTAAATACGTAAAAATGACTTATATGTAAGCTTATTCCTGTAAAATATTCCACAATCAATATAACACCATTTTTTCTTTTGCAGACATTTTATTGTTTCAATTAATATTTGTATAACTCCAAATTGCACTCCAATCTGCTACACAGTGTAATGTAATCCCAGCATTCAAAGGTGTCTATATCGCGCCAATTGGCGGAATTATACGCAAGACATACTGGGCATAATTTGTCGATGCTACTACCACACAATGTTTAATAAAATATTAAGATTTTTCTTTTCAAATACAAGAAATATTCACAAGTTGCATTGATTTTGCATGGGAACTCCGTACGGTTGACCTCTCCTGTTTGCCCGCACAAAAATGAGGCGATGGGAAGTTCCGGTTGTTTCAATCGCCGACTATTCAATTAACGTGCGAGACGGCTATCCATGTATAGGGTTCAGTGTTCGAATGAACAGGCAGGAATGACGAGCTGGCTTCCATCAGGGGCGGTAAACGCCGTATTAGAACTTATTCAAGTGTGGGCAAGAACCTGTAGATGTCTCCCTTGCAAAGGATGGGCAAAGATTAATGTCACCCGAATCGTTGGCGGATCCAGGTTTTGGAAAAAAATGTAGGATTTGGAAAACATTTTACTGTACTCGCGTTCGCTGCCGGCTGACTTATTTTCTTTGAGTCGCAAAATGAGACGGTGTCAGACTCTGCATCTGAAATCATAAAATCACAACACCCATTTAAACAGTTTTTTTTTCACTCAGCATTTTTCAAGTGTAATGTCGGGGAATTAATTTTTTTTAATCTGGCAATTATGTCTCCCCACCTGCTTATGGGTGACAATACGAATTTGGTGTTAGTTAAATGTTTTTAACCAAAGCATGAGAAGAATCATGCATGCATGTTCATTGCTAAAAGATGCGTCTTTATTGGCTCAAAATGGCCAAAAACAGGATGTTTAAGTCTTCAGCCAAAATAGGCCATAACTTTCCTCCAAAGTCCAAATTACAGCACTGGAAATAAATGTTTTCTGAAAGCCCGTTTATCCTTCTTCATATCCAAAGGCAAACTTTAAGCAGAAAGAAATAATTATTTTAGTTATTTTTGAATACTGCCCTCAATCAGAAATTAGATAGAAGGATGAGGCCACACTCGAACGGGGCGAGGTTAATTGCCCAGCGCGGGAGGGAGCGCGGGGCTATAGACTGTGGAATAACTTGCCAGACATGGAGTTTTTTTTTGCGCAGTGAAGCCTGAAGAGCCTGTCATTCAACACTTTTCATGAAAATGAAAATGATGACAGTGCTAAAATAACGTATCGTTGTGACTGAAATGGCCATTTAAATATAATGCAACACAAATAGTTTTTTTGTAAGTAAAAGGATGATACAGTGTGATGATAGATTGTATTTTCGTGTTTTATACAATTTATATTGGATCTTACAAGTTCTATTTCCAGTGTTAAGTGCAGTGGGGTTAAATATCAGCTAGGCCAGTGAGCGACAAGTGCCAGCAGTGCCTGGTTATATCATGCATATCAGAAATCTTGACAATTCTTGATTTAGCTGACAGCAGTTACGATGGTTGAGTCGACTATTAGGTAACTACAGTAAACTTGAACAAGACAAGAGTAAAGAGTTAAGTGTACGATGACCATTATTTATACCATCCAGTTCAATTAAACGTCACATACAACTAGCATTTTTTTGTTGGAGAAAATGTTATTTTCTCTCCATTCTTGGCTATCTTTCGGAAGTTTTAAATAATTCTGTCATTGCGCGGGTCATGACATTGGTGCCCAGCACCAACATGTTTTTTCTGTTTCCCATTGTTATAGACTCCCTGAGAGAGAGAGAGAGAGAGAGAGAGAGAGAGAGGAGGAGAGAGGAGAGAGAGGAGGAGAGAGAGGAGAGAGAGGGGGCGGGGCAGAATGCATAGAAGAACTTAAATGCCCAAACGGGGGGGTGTACTCCCTAAAAAGTCTCTTAGTACGGGACCTTTTTTTTCATGGCGAGGTCATAAGAAAACAGAGAGGAAAAAAAGAAGAGAATGAAATGCAAAACCAGGCTCCTAAACGTGTGTTAAAATGCTCATGCAGAGGATTTTTACGAAAAGACCGACTTAACAGCAGAAGAAAATGTTGTGAAAGATGTGTAAAATGAAAGAAAAGTTTTTTTTTAAATTTGATCTTTTTTTCCAAAACCCGGGGGGGGGGTGCTACTCCTTAATGTCTCTAACTTGCTCATGAGGGGACTTTTAACGATTAATATTCAACACTTGGCGTTGTTCATCCCAAAGGTGGTGTTAAAGTGGACAGGAGGAGAAGATTTTTTTAGGATACAAATTTCTCTCAAAGTGCACCGGATTCGATTGTTAGAACTACCTACCAAGAACGTTCCGAAGGGTTATCGGCAAACAAGTACAAGAAAAACAGCAACCTTGTTTTGAAATTGGCCTGACTATCGTCATGTCCCCAAGAACACTGATGCTTGGACTTCTGTCGTGACACGACAGAAAGGAAAGTATTCAATCATCATATTATTACATTTAAAGACGGCGCATTCGGCTTATTCACTTCAGTTGTGATCTAATATATTGGACGCATTCCAAATATGGCAAAAAACCCGGGTTCGAAACAAATTGTGGGCGCTTCTTCTGGAAATCTCTCATGTCTCTTTAATGAAAGAAAAGCGGGATACGGCGGTGCGGAAAGTATTTTACCACAGTTGTGGTTCTGTGGTCCACAGACTGCGAGAAATATTATCTAATTGGTACTGCGTGAGATAACTTACAGGCCGTAGCAGGGGGGGGGGGTGCCGGGGTGAGACGCACCCCAACCCCCCCAAATGACAAAGGTACGCCCTTTTACCATGTTGAAGGTCCGCTTTGCATGTGAAGGTTACCGCTTTTGTCATGTGTAAAAATATGTGGACGTGTTAGTGTTATGGTTGTGATTATTGAAAGACTGTTGGTCCAACTATATGGTCAACACGCAATACTAGATTATTATACTGTTTTAACCGTTTATTAACGGTGAAACATATGTCATCTGTACCTGCCCTGGGGAGGGGGGGGGGGGGAGAAGGGGTTGGTGTGCGATGCATTTTTGACGGGGGGCGAATTTTGAGGTCCTGATCAATATAGACAGTGTGTCCCAAAAATAAGTTTTTTAGGGTGACAAATTTGCAACATTTTCAAAAAAAATGGGGACATTGGGTTTTGGAAAAATTTTGCAAAATTTTCTAAAAAAATAGAGGGCCTTTGGGTGAAAATTTTCAAAATTTAACCTCAAAATTGGAGTCTTTGGGTTTTGTCTTGGGGTCTTTAGGGTGATTTGGGTAACAAACGATGTGGAAATGGAGGCATCTTATTAACAGCTTACATATACGCGTCATCGAGATATATATATATTATATATATATATCCGATGACGCGTATAATTAATTATATATTATAGATATATATATATATCTCGATATATATATAGATCTATAGTAGATATATATATGATAGATATAGTTAAAGGTGGCTGCGTTCGTGTTGTAAGATGAAATTGTAGTACTCCAGAAGAAGAAAACTATGGGAGTACAAACCGTTACAGCTTATATAACAAGCACAAAGTTCGGCCAGGGCCTTGTCAAGTTGTAAAGAGCTAAGGGGGATTCGCGATCAGCGCACGCAAAAAACAAAAACAAAGGAGCGTGGGAAGCGAAAACCGCGAGAGGCGCGAAAGCCGCGTGCTAAATTGATGGCGCAGATGCGGCGCGCGAACGCGGATCCGCCATTTAAACGACTAAACTCTTATATAAGGTGGTGTCATATATTGGGGGCCAAAAAAAATTGTTACACATACAAAACTAGCAAAAACTATGGCCATTGTCACTTTCCAAGAGTCATAGCTTAACAAATTTACATAGCAGGTGGGCGAAGGAAAGTATATTTAAAAAATATTCTTAAAGGGGATGAAGGGTATATTATACAACTATTGCATGTATGAGGGGCATGGTTGAACTATAGGCCCAAGGTGATTCTCGAAACCATACTAGGCACCGGGCGTTAAGCCGAGGGGCAACATAGTATGGTTACGAGATCACCGAGGGCCTATAGTGTCAACCATGCTCCCGAACAAATAAAAACAGTCAATATTTGTTTATATACGAATATATAGATTTTGTCATAACACAGGCCTATATTGTGTAGCTCATGAGCTGTAGGCCATGTGACATAACAATTTGTGTAACTTAGGGTCCAAAACCTTGGTTCAAGAATTAGCAATTCAACCTTTATGTGTTGAGGAGGAAGTGATGTTGGAGTCCCAAAAACGATCGACGTAATCGACTTCTTGCCATTTTTTTGTCGGCAAGATGTGTACAATTTTCTGGCAGCTCCGAAATTCCGAATTCACAACTTTTACAATCCACCGCTTCAAGGCATTTCCCTAAAAGATGAAAAACACACACACATCACGGACTAAATATAAATGTGATAATTCCAACTTAGATTTCTGTTACAATCACTATAACAAATTGGTCTCTTGATTTATGCAGAAATCTTGGATCTAGGTGCTTATCAACTTCTTTTTGGAAATCGTTGCCAGCGAACCCGCATCCTCACACCTGAGTGCCGAGAGGCCCATGGGAGCAGCCATTTTATTTCCAAAAAGGAAAGCGCGACGCCGGGCGATGGCCCCGCTATGTTATGACAGATCCGTCAAATGTCAAACAAAATCAGAGGGGATAGGTGTCAAAGTACGAGCCGTAACAACAACCTCAAAGCCTGAATAGGCCCTACTGATGCTGCTCGATTCAGCCATTCCCTTGCTTTTGTTTGTATCCCCGGTTTGTATCAGAATTTACACTACAGCACAGACTACCCAAATGCGAGGGTAAACAAAAAAAATACGGTTCTGATTATATTCATCTCTTACCCCAGCTTCAATATGAAACTCAAATACGGATGGATATGTAGTCCGTAACGAAGTATTCTATGTGGGGAAGAGGTGCCAGGGGTATAGTCATGAATGGATTGCCCGCTCTCCCCCAGGGAATAGTTCATTTTTGGTTCAATTCTTGAAAACAGTTGAATTTATGCCTCCACTTTTAACCAATCAGAGACAGGGATCTTATATATGAGGTATATAATTAACTATTTCAAGGTCTTATTTCAGGGGTATGTCCATCATATATAGGGTGATACCCAAAGAAAACAATACCAATTATTAACTACTTCAAATGCCTCTATTTTCATAAAGATGATTGCAAAGGTTTTATGGACTATATGTATTGAAAGTACTCATTAATATCTCCCAGATGTGATCAACGAGAATTAGAAATTATAGGTGCCTTTACCTGATATATACAGGGTGGATCAATTTTGTTAAAATTTATATGCATTCTGTGTAATTAAATGTCCATGGCCAGATTGTTTTAAAACTTCCCTGAAATCATTAAAGCACAGCACCCAATAATAAGTATGATTAATTCCTCAATATTTAAACTTAAATAGCACCATTCCAGGTCATACAGGGTGCCTCCAAGTGCCATTTCATCGGACAGTTTAGTCTATAAATTGAAACAAAGGTACCAGAACCTAGACAAATTTGTTCTTTTAATTATCCTTTGATTGAAATTGAAAAAACTGAACCTCCTAACATAAAAACATTTGCCAAAATAGGCCGGTCAGATGAATGTCATTAATATACAGGGTGTACACTTGTTACACCTATTAAGTTATCATCAGGTGAGTAGCATATGGTTCACACATGCTACATGCTCTTAGAGATTGAAATATTTTTCAAAATAATTTTTTAGTTTTTTTCTTTTTTTTAATTGTTGATTAACATTCATGATAACATCAAGATCTATAAATTGAATTTCCTCCCTCCAACTAATATAAGGTGTTTGCCCATATGTGTACATGTGTTGTTTTGGATAAACCTTTTTTACTGATTTCCAAAAATCTTTCACAAAATAATAAACACTTTTAAAAATTTAAATTAATATATTTCCATGTATATGAATGATTAAGGGCTCTTTTTTTTATATTTGAGTTACGGTTACAACAGTTTGAATAGCTGAATATATGCGTAGACTAGTATTGAACACCGTTAATTTATGGTTTCTGTCATGGAGCTGTACCTAGGAAACCTATAACTACTAAGTTGTAAATAAACATTACTTAATAAAAGTGTTCAAACATTAAATATTATCTGAGGAGTGATGATTCATGTATATTTTAAGAGAAGAAAAAGTTCAAGAATTAAAATATAAGGAATAGTTTTGGACTGTCTTAATGCTTGGTTTCCAGTTGTAGGGGGCACAGAAGGTCACGTCCATTGCATTCAATCGTTTCTTGATTCTTGTACCCCATACTTCTTAAGCAAGAATGTGGACACTCAAAACTATTCTTAATTTTATTCCTATTGAGCTCCACCAATTAATTTGCACCATTTTTTATCCAAATCGGAAGCAATTAAAAGTTGACCCCTCTGTACAACTGAAATTGACCCTTCTTTTATTGATTTGCGTTTTTAGCCTATTACTTCAAAACTTTAGGCTGTAATATGTACAAACTCTACCTTTCTGACTCCTTATGGGTTAGACACATAATGGTGTGTTTTCAACATAATTTGATCAATTTACAAATTTGACCCTGTACAAAAATTTGTTTGGGCTCCCCTCTTCCTTAAAGGCAAAACCACTTTGCAGCCACTAAGAACTCACGTTTAGGCTCTTCCTGTCAGTCTGTCAACATAAGTTAAATCACTCAAACCTTTTGTACTTGAGATTGTGTTACAAAGGGTGCTAGCTCCGGGGGTTTTAGTTAAGAGGGTTTCCTCTGATCTCAAGTCTTTACCAAACATATTAAGTACCACATCCCGCAGCGATGGTTGTCTTTTTTAAATGACTATTCGTTGTCTAGGAGGCTTATCTGATTATCCGAGCGTTGAAGGTAAACGGTCACATTTGCACATAGGTTATATGCAAGGAGAAATTCCCCTATGATATCATGGCTGGTATACTTGAGGGAAAAAAAGTATGATTATATAAATATTACTAGAAATCAAAATCTCCATCAGAAATTACATTACTACTGATATGACCCTTGTTATGACCATTTTAGTACAGTACTCAGTATTCAAGCTGTTGTGTAATTCAATTATTATAGTTATGGAACTGTCGACATGTTTGTGAGACAGAATTAGGTAAAATTTCGGCCCTCAAAGTATTGGGTTATGAAACAGATCGCTTCTATGCAATTATGGCTTGTTCCTATTAAACGTATTAAACTCACTTTTGCACGATTGTCGCACGATCGACGGAATACCATGTGTGTAATTGTTGTATTTCTGTGAAAAAATACTCATACTCCGTCACCAGGGATACGCTAGCGCCGAGAACAATGGAAGCCAGTGGAAACTGTCAGTGGATGAACAGACCTTACTTTGTGTGGAATATGCCTTGCTCCAATTGAAAACCACCAAAGCTTTACCTGCTGCATACATTTGCTTGGGATGCATTGAAGAGGGGCAAAAGGATAAGGAAAATCAGACGCAGTGAAATGTCCAGTATGTAAAGAAAGACTTCCACTACCCACCCGATGGAGTGTCGGGAATTTATAAACAATTTGCTTGGTCAAAAGGACTAAGGAAAAGAGAGCTTTAGAGGAGGAAGTTGGTTAATAGAAGGAATAATCACTTGTACTTCTGCGATCAATCTGAAATTGAAAATATAGCTTGCAGGTGTGTGGATTCAAGCAAAACCTATGTACAAATGTGTTAAAAGCCATGAAACTCTAAGACCTTAAAGCTCCAGCGTGGCTCTTTCGATGAGTGTCAAAAATCGGGAGGAAAAGTTGACGTTCAGAAGACCAATGTTACCGAATATTGTACTCCTAAACACAAGGCCAAGTGCTGTGGTTTTAGTGAGACCTGTGTGGTGTTCTTCTATGCCGCGGGGGACTGTACGGTAGTCGATCATCCCACTGCGAAACATACACTTGTTAATGTGGAGGACATCTCAGGAGCCCAGGGCAAGAAGTTGGAAGAACTTTCATCATGCTGTGAGAAAGTTGCCAAACAGGTGGATGATGCAATCAAAGTCGCTAATGATGTTGAAAGTGATTTGACGGTAGCTTTACAGAAGTCAACATTAGATATTGCTCAATTAACGGCTAAAATTAGAGCCAAACTCCTACTAAATCTCAAACAAAGGGAACAAGAACTTATCAATGAAATGACCAAAATCGGAGATCATCACAAATCGCAAATAAAGATAGAGAAAAACGCACTTATGTCACAGAAATCACAGCTTAAAAGAGCTTTAGATATGACGGCACATGTAACAGAGAATGGGTCACCGTATGACGTAGCAGCAATGTACACTCCACTCACAGACACACTTCAGAGACTGAGTGACATTAAACCTGTTATTGTACCAAGTACTTTGAGCGAGGTGAGGGTTGAAGCAAATACAGACAATCATATAGAAGTTCCAAGGCTAGCTACTGTTCATGCTGCTACAGTTGAAAAAGTTCGAGATGAAGTTGATGTTAGGGGAGAGTGGGAAGTAGAAAAACAGTTTGGCAAAGAAGGAAATTTGGAATATGGCATGGCAATTGCAGTGTACCCTACTGGAGATATAGCTGTTGCTGATTGTAAGACTGCAAGTGTCAAAGTTTTTAACTCACGTGGACAATTCAAACATAACATTAATGTGAAAACAGCCGCCCAAAAATCATATCCTAGAAGTGTTGCTATTAGTTCTGATGGTACCACCTACGTCACTGACTGTTCTCGCTATGTGAAAGTGTTTGATACAAATGGTACGTTTGTTAACAAATTTCAAGCTAAAGCTCCAACTACATGCACGAGCAAAGATGCAAAACTTTCTGGTATGGCCATAGACGGAAATAATCAACTTATTATTGGAGAATATAACAGTAACTATGTAAGCATACACAAGCTATCTGGTGATCATATCAATAGTTTTAAAGTTACTCTCAAACCATATTCCATTAGTGCTGTGCCAGGAAATACTATTCTAATCGCAAATTGCCGTGACTGTGCACAAATATTAACTCACACAGGACAAGTATTATACACCCTAGGGAGCCCTCCAATCCAAGGAATGGCTTGGCGTCCAACAGGAGCTCACTTCTTCTCAAAACAGTGAATTTCTTATAGTTAGTCAAAGTTTTTATGGTATAACGCCAGGCATGCCAGGCGGCATTTACCACTATTCCGCAAAAGGAGAGCACTTTGGCCAAATCGCCAAAGAAGTAACAGACCCATTTGGTGTGACCATCACACAAGATGGGAAGCTACTGGTATTGCAAAGACAATATGTGGAAGTCTTCAAAAAGAAATGAATTACGATTTCACATTATGCGACTATTCAGTAAAAAGTGTCAATCGCCTAATAGAATGAAAGGTTATAAGGCCACGACATAAGTTCATCTCAGATATGTCAATCAAAATTTGCGACGCTATCAGCCTACTTTGGACTTAAAATAACAACAACTTTCACCCACCCAACTCTGTACAAACCTGTTCTGAAAATAGGGGATTAAAAGGTTGCTGCCGAAGAAAAAATAAATAACTAAATATATAAATAAATTAATAAACTTAAAAAAGAAATCAAAAATAACTTCCCTGCTCTTTGATTCCTTGCATTTATTTTAAATTACTGATAATTACCATTAGGGACAAAACCTTTTTTGGACTTAAAAAATTAAATCCATGTGAAAGTCTTATTCAAATGTCGTTTTGATTTGAAAGTAAACGTTAAATGAATTAAGGACTGTTTATAAACCCTTTTAAAGATTAAGTTTTGAATCCAGAGGAATTGAAATTTTAACTACTTAGTTCTCCAGGTAGACAAGGATGTATATTTATTAATCTTTTCCTGGAGATGGCCAGCGTATTATAGTGTTGGGGAAAAAATCCATGTGCTCTTGGTCGGATTCGAACCGTCGACCTTCGTATTACATTACATCAGGGATTTTGTTTTAAATATGCATCCATACAAAATTTCCAAGTATAACTATACTACTAAAATGAGATCTAGCTGCCTGTCTGTCCGGCAATGCGTTTCGTTATGCTTTGACACATGGGGCTGATATTTGACATGCAGGTAGGGAGGGCAGTCTGACCATTGCTTGCAGGGTTTCAGAGTGTCCCAAAAGTTCAAAGGTCATCTAGAGATCAATTTGCATAGAAATGCCCTATGACCACCAAATTTGGTCAAAAGGACCGCAGACTTGAGCACAGAACAAATCAAAGGTCATGCACATAGATCAAAGGTCACACACGGGGGGAATGCACTAGTAAAACATAATAAAAAAGTTATATTAAAACGTAATGTAAAAGAGCTAAAACTCACTCTTTAACGACTCGTGGAGGGGCAGCTTTTTTCTGGAGTGAAAGTCACTCTTTTCAGAGTGATTTATCTTCGTTTCAGAAAAGAAATGCACTTTGAAAAGAGTGAATAAAATAAAGATTGACAAATCACTTGGAAGAGAGAAACTTCCCTCCAAAAAGAGTTGTCCCTCCACGAGCTCTCGAAGAGTGGGTTTTGGCTATTTTACATTTAGAGAGGTAAAGCTAAACTAATTTGAGGGAGATTTAATTTATTAAACACAAATCCAACCTTAACAAACCTCAACATCGGGAAAATTGAGGGCGTGTGTCATATGGTATGGTATTACGTAATTATGTATTGCATTAAATTGATCTGGACTAACAAATATTTAAAGGTATACTCTCTAACCGAAAAAGAGTAAAAAGTCACTCTATAGAGTGAAATTCGTAATATTCACCCCTAACGCGTGAAAATTCAAGATAATTTCAAATAGTTTCTTGGATACAGTACACCCGAATGGATTATCGTCACAACAAATTTTATCACCACAGTTTTTGCAGTGAAAATGGCTTCAACTCAAAACCCTCTTAGTTTATCTTTACATTTTACTCAAAATGTTGCAACTATTACCTATGGAACATTTTTCAGGTCGGTAGCTTTTACCGTTTTTATCTATCTACAAAAAAGACGTTGGCAACGTAAAAACCCACCAAGTTTTAAGAGTACGAGCCATGTAATGTTAATAAATGTAAAGAGAGCACCAAGTATATTCAAGTGCGTCTGCCCCATTGGCAAACTTGGTCCCATTTCTTCTATTCCGAATTCCCTCTTTTTTTGAACGTTCATGATATTTTCATTAAAGGAACCATCATCATCAGACCATATTATTCATTTAAATAAATCCAACTGCATTTGTTCTTGCTTACGGTTATATTGGCAGTTGTGTTTGGAATTAGTATTCCTATTTCTTGTATAAAGGCCGTCTTGTTCTGATTTGAATACTTTTCAAGTTGATATTGCTTAGTTTCGTTTGTTTTCTTGCTTGATTTCTTGTTGTTGGTTTTAATTCAATGATTCAGACTGCAGATCCGTCGGAACCATGTATTCAATATACGGAGTAACATTGTAACGTTGAAACATCATCCACGTGCGCAATTCATTTCCCGTCGAAAATGTGTTCCGACGGATTTACAGTCGACTGTTCTAGAAGATATGTTGGTTATGAGTTCTGTGGTAGAGTTCACGTATGTTTCTGGGTACTTTTTTTGTACCAGTCTTTCTGTCAGATACCGTGGTAGGAAGAACAGTACTAAACACCATAGGAAGGTTCCTGCTGCTCTGGTTGCCTCACATGAAGAGGAGCTCTTTTGAGCTCGATATTATTACATCAGCACCTCTAGCATTTAAAACTAAAAATTCATATTTAGGCTGTATGGAGGTTGACGGTGGTAAAATGGGCATGCATTTTCTTTTGCATTGCAGAAGAAATGGGACCAAGTTTGCCAATGGGGCAGACGCACTTGAATATACTTGGTGCTCTCTTTACATTTATTAACATTATATGACTCGTACTCTTAAAACTTGGTGGGTTTTTACGTTGCCAACGTCTTTTTTGTAGATTTTCTTTATTTTTGTGAACATCGAATAGCTGTGCAAGTTGCAGTTGGTCAATTTGCAAGAAAATCCTGTTTCCACGAACAGTTATAAATACACTTTAGTTGTGTGTGTGTGTGTGATTATTCCATACGTGATGTGTTGTTTAACTCTTAAGTAAAGCGAAGTGTTTTAGGAAGTATTGAACAATGTTTCTAATTAACACTTAAGTGACCAAGGGGGGGGGGTGGGGGTTCCTATGGACCCCCAAAAATTTCTTTTCGCGCTGGCCGCTTTACGCGTGGGATTTTTGCGCGTTTTTTTGTAATTGTCTGACTTTTAAATGCGCTTCTTTTCATACCAAAATAATTAAAATCGGCCAAGCCGTTAATGAGTTAATTAGTGAGGGTCCCATGGACCCCCCCTTGGGTACTAACGGAAGTCATCTGAGAATATTTTTAATTATCAAAGAACCAATGCTAATTTTTTTTTGCTTGTATGTGTTCACACATACATGTAAGTATACAATTATTAGTAACATTAAAAATAATTAACCCTTTATGTGCTGAAAACAAACGATTTCGTTATGGTCGTTGCTAAACCGTTATTGTACAAACTCTATGGGAAAATGACGTGTATTTTGCAACACCCGTTAAAAATACAGGATCCCTAAAACTGCAGGTTTTTTGTTAAATATATGTAATTTGGGTATTCTAGAATAGATCTCAACATAAAATAAGTTTTCAAAAAGTTTGATGTAAGCGCAAGGTTCATTTGAAATTTCCGTCTTTTTTGTCCAATTTTCTCATGTTTTCAAATCAATGTTTTGCCCCTAATTTCCAGCCCGAATAACAAATGTCATTTTTTATTGCTGATTTGAGATTGTCTTATGACCCTTCACATTTGGTATAAATTTCGTGCAAAAATTCCTTCGGGAAAGTGGTTTCATAAGTGTGGGATCCCATGGAACCCCTCCCCGTTGGGAACCACCGGGAGTGAAAACCCCTTGGTCACTTTAGTGTTAAAGTTTTCGAAGTCCATTTTTTCTCGGTATATTCAGGTAATTGATTTGGTTGTCTATACTATTCTTAACATAGATACTCAAATATGACGAGCTTAAAGTCCATGAGCTATCAAAGTTGAGATTTTATATAAATTTATTATAATTGGAACATAAAACTTTTAGTGCTCTTTTACATTTATATCTTCAGTTACTGAGATATTCAGATTTTAAAGTTTCTGCAATTTTAGGCCTTTTCACAAAAAATAGAATTAAAAAGGGCATAGAATTGTGGAAATGTATTTTTGTACCTTTTGGTGATAATACACTGCTATTTTTCATTTGAAAAGAAAAGAATGTGTTACTATTTGCATTTAGTTTAGTTTAGAAAGTCGTATTTTACCAAGAGGACACGTAGCAATTTCATCGCAAACACTGCAAAAACAGTGTTTAGAAACGTGGTGCAAATTAGTGTTTAGGTATTAAACATGTCAAATCTCTAAATGCTTGGTTTCATATGTCTAAACAACCAAATGTAAAATGCCTAAAAAAATATAATTAAATCATGTTTAGATATGTGTTTAGATATTAAATAGATATTTTACAATGTTTAGAAACGTGGTGCAAAATAGTGTTTAGAAAGGTGTTTAATTTCTAATCACTGTTTTTGCAGTGACCTTTACAATTAGAGAAACCACCTGTTAATTTCTACGATAAGCTTATAAATTTATAAAGATGCCACTCAGCATCACTCAAAACCTTTAAATTGGTGATAACACCTGGAAAAGCACGTAAAAGAACCCTTAAAAGCCACAACCCGGGCTAAAATAACTGAAAATACTAAATTTGGCAAGCAAAAACCCTGTATTCATGCATGGTTTTCCCTGAAAAGTGGCATCTCTGCAAAGATATGGACATAATTTATGAATTTTACAATACCATAATGGCCTATTGACAGGAAAATTCGAATTCAATTTATATTAAATACCTGTAAAATCTTATGCAACCTGTACGCAACCCGATCTAGCCAGAGGACATCTTTTTGTAAAAGAACACATTTATAATATACTTCTTCCAATTGTCCGCAGAATAAACGTCTACACATGACTGAATGTGTGAATAATATGAACGGTGCCGATGATTACGAGGTTATTTACGATGGTATAAAATGAAAATCTCAATAAAAAAAAATCACCACTTTCAGTACTTGAATTTCGACTTTATATCATGAAATTTTATATCTCAACTAAAAAGAATGAGAGCACTAACTGAGACTCGACCCGACTGAACACCCGAAACTAAAATATCATTTCCGAGGATTAGATCAATGGGCCATCAAAGGAAGCTTAGAATATTAGGGTGAATTGTATTCCCTTAAAATCACCGAGAAAAGTCTACTGTTTTTATCAGAGAAGATAGGTTTTCCCTGTGATGTTACTTGTTATAGATCTGAGGAATATTTTTTATTCAAATTGGTGAAAATCACAGGATCATTTTAATAATTATTGTCTCATTTTCAGATAGATATGTTTTTTTAGATATATATATTTTTTACGAAATACTTCAGACATTTTTATTGTTGTGAACATTCATTTCAATGTTAAATGGAACTGACAACTTTGATGTTTCCTGATAATAGCTGAATACTAACAATTACATGTAAAAGAAAGATTTGGGCAATTGGCATGCTTCAACCTCCTTGCACAATTTTAGATTGATTATACTTCCATTCCGTTTCAATGGTCATGGTGACCGTTAGCCAACATACCTAAAATTAAAGATAATAATCAACAGGACTGAATAGGAGCCTTCACGATGACGTCACAGGTTTGTCACGTGTGTCACTGGTGGGCATGAACCGGAGGTAGAAGTAAACACTTCCGTGGCGGGTCGTTGCTATAGCTTTCAGCGGTCGGAAAAGCCACGGTGACACTTGGTTAAACTTAACGTTTTTTATTAAAATGCGTGCACCACTTTTACCCCTGCATGATTCATATGATCGACAAACTATCTGGACTAATATTTATCTCAAATTTGTTCAGCAATGTAGTAGATTTACAGAGAATTCGCGTCTTTTTGGTGCTGTTTCCAGCTGGCAAAAATAGACAAATTGAGCGGAATTTGTGACCTTTGCAAAATGTCTACTTCCGCATCAGTCATCACCATGGTAACTTGCTCTCCAAAAAAATATCGCCGACTGATTTTTTTTGTGACGGACATAAAATGATTTGCAACTGAAATGCCTAACAGCTGCATCATCGCAAAATGTGTGCTAACATATGCTTTCGAGGCTCCGGGGTGAGCTTTTCGGATACCTTGACATGTACGCTCGAGTCTGACGCTGGAGAAACAAGGCCCTAAAGCCGGCCAGGGAAATAACGGATATGCAGTCACTGGCAGTCATCAGACACAGTGTTCATGACGGTAAGCTAAATCATATTTGCAAGCCAGCTCAGTCATGTCAGTAAACACATATTTATGTAGTGTAGGTCTGCTAATTAAGGAAATTAAACTTGCCTGACCCTAGGCTAGCCTGGGCTGCCAGGGACAGGCCAGGGCAAGACTTGGACTTGAGTTTGCAATGTAAATGGTGGGGCATGGACAGCAAACTTGGTATTTCACAGGCCTGGAATTTTTGACCAGCACTGGCAAGCAGACATCACTGTTCACTGGACATACATCTGAGACTGTGTTTACATTTATCATTTTAATTTCAAGCCCTGGTTGCAAGCCATCACAATACAATGCGATGCACAACCTGTTGTGCGTTTTGAAGTAGAGATTAACCGATATTTGTATCAGACATCGGATCGGTGGCCGATTTAAAATATCGGATCGGCAAAAATATGTCAGAAGCTGCCGATTCTCAGCCGATGTACTGAGTGAATGAATGAAAGGGACGAAGTATAATGGGTATTTTTCAAGTTTTTAGTAGAAACATGAGACGAGTTGTTCAAAATGTAACCTATTTCCTCCTAAATTCCTCATCGGAACATAAAGCAAATGTGGACTGCACAGATTTGTTGATTTAATCATCGTCTAAGTTTGAGAATTTGAACTCGGTGCGATCTTTAATGGGGCAAATCGTCAGATCGGATCAGTGGATCGGCCGATACTACGAAAAAAATATTGGTCATCGGATCGGCAGAAGAAACCCTGTCTCGTTTAATCTCTTGAAGGCTCGCCAACGCATTGCTAAATATTGCAACACATTGCGAATCTATTTTTCAAAACAACGTTCAGAAAACTCTGGTAAGCCGACCACTACATTTATCGCCTATGAATATTTGGAAAGAATTGTTTATTTCACAATACGTTGTGGTAATACGGTATCACCCTATGGTTTGCGATACGCCATTATAGCATGAACACACGTTATGGCAAGCACGCACAAAAAATCATTATAGGCCCTATTCGTAAATGTCCAGAACTGTGCACTCAGACTATACATGTACTTAACGATACACAGTGTTTTGTTTATGTATTTACAGGTCACTGAAGTCATCCAGACATGTTTACCTTTGACAAAGCCACACATTGAGAATGTGGAAGATTTGTATAAACAATTATTTAACACAACTTTGTACATCGTGACGGTACAATAATTTGAACAATGGAATTTTTGTGAGGATTATTCATTGTGGCGGCAGCGGTTATTATTATGCATTCATACGCTCTGCATATTTATGGCAATACAGACTGCAAATCAGTGATTGAAGCTATGTGATTGTAGCGCAAAACATGGGATTAAAAAAGTCCAGTTGCACTCCACGTGTGAGTATTTAACTTCTATTGTAAATTATATTTTAATTTTAAAACAAATGTTTCTACACAATTAAGGGGGTGGCCCGATTTAAGGATATGAAGGTTTTCATCTAGTAGATGGCCGTCACTCCAAAACCCATCTGTAAAGTTTAGTTTTGAGCCGATATTTCAATCCGTTTTGATGCGGGAGCTAAAAACTTGATTTTTGTAAGCCCATACAGTACTGTGTAAAATTTAATATTGGTCGACCAAAATGGGGCACATTTGCGCACATGAACTTCCAAACAAAACATCCTTTGACTCGAAGATTTCCACAGGGTACAGAGGAAAAATAGGAAAAAATAGTAGGTTTCTTCTGATACACCAAGGTGACCCCTTACGGTGAATCTGGGGCTTCTGGGGCCGGGGTTAGGTTATACAAAAATCAACAACAAAAAACTCGCGATCGGGCCATGCCTTAAGGCAAGTTTTTGTTTTTCTGTACGGTATGTAATTAGGTTAATAACTGCCCATTTTTGCCAAAAATAGACAAACGGGCACTGCGCTGATTTGATGCTTGCTACAATGCACTGCTCTGCGGAGCTTGGGATTAGAGCTCAGCATCGGTTCGTGCATTGATTTGTCCATTTTCTGCTAAGAAGTAACCATACGGCAGTATGAACCTATAACAACACTTTCCTGAGGATTTTGTCTTATTAAATGCTGAATGATGAAACTAAGTAGCCAAGGAGGACTATTTTTCTCAATAAACCATTTTTCCCAAGATTATTTTGAAAGTATTTTACACGTCTAACTGGCTTTCTGTGTTTTGCAACATGAATAACAGGCTTTATTGCAACATGGACATTTATTTTTTCTTATCGATAGCATAAAGTGTGGTCAAATGCAGGTATAGCATATTCTTTTTTTTTAATTGCGGGAAATTCAATTGAAAGCATTTGAGGCATCATACAATTTTTTTTAATTATGGATCCTGCATTTGTTCTTGGAAGTAATTGTAGAAAATTTCTTCCAAAGGCAATGAGAGTGTTGCATGACTGTTTTAATCAATGATGTAGGAGTCCATGCAAGTCCTATTCCTGAAAACCAAAATTTGAAATGCCAAGCCAAATCACAAATTTTAGCATACATCTTGTGAAGCTTCTAGGAACGTATTTTCTTAAGCGATTTTAGAATACAAGACCCCTTCTCTAAACAAAATTGGTACTTAAAACTCATGTTTTTTTTAAAATTAGGTTAAAAACGCGTGTTTTTTTGTTTTTTGAAAATTAAAAAAAATACTTTAAGTTCCGGAATTTTTGTATTTATGGCCAGAAATTCCGGAAAAAGTTTAGATCTCTGACACCTTGGTTGTGCAAAACCCCCAATGCATAGTGGAAATGAATTCCGATACAAATGACTTCCCAGAGAATAAACCCGGAACCACATACCGTGTTGTTCCTAATAAACGCCCCTGCTCTAATAAACGCCCCCCTACGATTTTTGGATGAAACAATTCCAGAAAATAGTTAAGCTTACCAAAATCACATGATTTAATGGCCGGGACTGTCGTAATCCGTATCATAATCGCTGTTGTGATAATGCTTTCTGCTTCACGGCACAACAAAACTTGGACCCGAGTGTTGATTATAATAGCCCTGGGTTGAAATCCCCAGGCGCGCGCACTAAACAACCCTTTTATAAACTGGGTAAAGTGTTTTCTCACCCTGCGATATTTAAGAAAATTATTTTAAAATTAATTACAGGACAATGGATGCACCGATTTCGATGATTCTTTCATTAATAATTATGATAATTCAGTATAAAATGATTTTTTTTTAAAAATCCATATTTCACATCAAAAGCGCCCTAAATTTTGTCTAAATGTTTCGAGGTCAATAACTCGTTTCGTTAAAATACGCAAACAACCAAAACGAAAACGAAAGTAACTAAAAAACGCTACATGCTATGCACATGAAATTTGGCACACATATTCAGCACATATAGGGCTAGTGAACCATGAAGCCCGATTTTCAAAATTGTGTTCCAAATTCAAAATACGCCATGAAATTATATGTGATTGGTCGATTGCCGGTTGCCATGCAACGGTATCAAAAATCCGGCTTCGTGGTTCACTGCGTATTTACCCCCTGCACATGCCACCCAAGTTTCGACCCAGTAGCTTTTTTAGTTATTTAGTTACGTCCGTTCTAGTGTTTAGCCAATCAGATGCCTTACGTGGTTACCATGGCAACCAGAGCAAAAATTGACATGAATTTTAAAACTTTGTGACATGGGCTACAATGTGATGTGTAACATGTATATACCACTATTTAGGAAAATTAAGAAAATCACTTCAAAGTTCACTGCTTCAGACCCCATACTCCTCCCTTAAAAGAGAAAAAAAGGTGATTTTGATTTGCTGATATTTCAATGTAAAACATAGGCTAAATTTCGTATTTGCTCCTCTACGAAATTAGAAATTTCACAATTTTTGTACCAAAGAAACATTTCTCAGCTTAATCCTTTCAGATGGGGATATTTTTGATCGAAAGCTTTACATCAGGGCAAAAAATCAGTACTTTCGATTTTTTAAGGGACACCTGATATGTGAAATCTCTCGTTGCACCTTTAAACCCAAAATAATTGATCTTAAACATTGATTTATAATATTGAAAAAAAAATATCTGCCAATTGCATGTATCACTATGCCATCATAATCACATCATAATCATTTCTGAGGCAGAGCAGGCGACCACAAGTTCCCTCCAGCTACAGCGGTCATTAGCCATTTTTAGCAGTTGACTTTTCCTTTGCATGTTGTCCGTGTCCCCCAGGAGACACTGAATGTATTGCAGAACAGCGTTCGTTGTCGTCCGGGTTTTCTCCTGCCATGAGTCGGTACATACAGTGCCTACCCTTCTCGTTTTGTAACACGGTTTACCAAGAAGGGTGGGACCATTCCCCTCGCGAATTCGTTGTAAAGTACCGATGGCTTAGGGTTTTGATACGAGTGGGTGGTGGGTAACAGGTCACCACTTCGCATTGATACCAAATTATACTACATACTAGTAAATGACGTCACAGTGACGCCATATAAAGGCCGCGAGCCGGCAAAATTTACATTTTCCACAGAAAATATGAAATTTTGCACTAAAAATGTGGGAAAATTGGGCTTTTCATGTGGTTTTTAATGTTCTACAATGATGGCATGCAATTGATTATAGTTTTTACATAACAAGAGTTTTAGAGGCACAATGTGCAGAATAATGCAACCCCCTCCCCCCACTTGGGACTTTGCACGGGCCATATCACCCTGGTGAATGTGCACCTTCCAACAATTTTTTTAAACACATGGAAGGAGCTTTTTTAACGCAAAGTGTTTTGTTTTTGCATTAATTTTAAGCGGTGCTGGTGACCGGAGAAGTTCACTAGGGGTGGCAACTCCGCCAGATGAGGGTTAAGAAACCTATATCTGAACATATGGTACAAACGGAAAGCTTGTTTATTATTGCGTGAATTTGCTGTAAAATCATTCACACACATTCACACCGATCGGTCTTTTAAATTCCAAGTAGTCGGTTTTACACTTTGTCCCCACGTATCCACATTACTTTTAGTGTTGGCAGCAAATTGATTGTGATGAACTTTTCCAAACCCCTCCCCCCAAAATGGCCGTCAACTGTACTCTTGATGCCCTATATACTTTCTATATAAAGTTTTAAAAACAATAAAAGTTTCTAGAATAGTTGAATGAAACCATACCACACTAAGAAACAAACATCTTTGATAGCAATGTTGAGTAGAAAAATTATAAAAGTTTTGTCTTTATTTGTAGACCAAATAATGCCATAATCTATTACCTTTTTTAAAAGGCTTTTCAAATATAATTTTTCCACCCACACTAACCCTAACGCCAACAAAACACCAAAAACCGCCAAGCACTGAGTGAAAATGCACTAAATCCCGGATGCATCAATGACGTCATCGACGAAAACACATCCTGCACGAATCCCCACGGGGGGTGGGGGGACACTTGTAGTCTCCTCATTGTGGATATCGTGCTCATGTATGGCTTTCCCAAAACGTACCCTAAAGCGCTGTATTTCACTTGTCAAGAAAAACAAAACCTAAAGCAAACGTACTTTCGTTTGAATTTTGCTACCCTAAGCAAGTACTTTGGTCGTGATTTTGCTACCCTTAACAAGTGTTTTGGGTTTAATTTTATAAAACTCTAAACACGCCTATTTGGCATGACAATTCAAAAATACCATCCACTAAACAAGTTTTTGACATAATTTTTGCTACCCTAAAACCGAGTACGTTTAAAATGTGACCTTTAACCAAGTTCTTTACAGACTATAGGCTCTTATTGTAACTGGCCCTGATAGAAGAAATTTTTCCAACACACGATTTCATTGAAGGGTGATACAACCTGTTGTTGTTTCATCTCCACAATGATTTTTCATCACCTTTCATGTGTATGTCCCTTTCACGTAAGACCTTCAAACTAGTACCTGGTGGCTGCACAAACTGTTCTAATCTTCCTAACATGATTAGAAATCTGAATCATACAATCACTCTTTCTGCGAAGCAGTAAACCTTTGTTATTGAATCCAAACCAATTGAAAAGTCTCTCATGAAGCTCTGCTGAAAGAGAATACACACCGCCTTCGAAATGAGTTGCAAATCTCTCAAAAATGATCTCCTTGACAATTCCAATCTTCTCTCAGTAGCACTCTACATAAGAATGAGACAAAGTCACAATTTGATGCCCTAAGTGAACAAATGAAAACCCCCCAGCACACAATACAATTTTCTCTACTACCAGTAAGGATATTAACGAAAGAGTGTCTCAGACAACAGAAGAAGAGGAGTACAGAGTCCCAAAAACTCACGCAGACGCGTTCTTCTTGGTGATTCGATGCTGCGGGATATTCGAGACGATAATTTTGAAGACAACCCCCCATGTAAAATCAATCAAGGGTGCCACTGTTTTGGACTTTATCCCTGAACTCTCAATTGCCCGTGATGACATCACCTCTACCGGCACATAGTCATTATCCTGCGGGACAATGATGTATCCAATGTTCTCTGGTTCTGCCCACAAAGATATTTTAGAAGGCCATGGGAAGCTGCAATACTTTTCTCATGATACTTCCCCAATACTTCATTCTCATTGCTGCGTATGTCCCAGCGCAATTAAGTAAAGTTTGGACGAAAAAATCAATTCACTCAATGAAGATCTAAAAGAGTTAACACAACGATTGGGATGCGACTTCATAATACAGGGCTGACATACCTATCGAACTGGGACACTTATATTCTCAGTTTGTGGATGGGCTTCATTTCAATGACCGCGGAAATGACAGCTTTCTTTTCTCCTGCGTTGTCTGAATGGCATCCCTGAACTGGTTAAAAATAATGATTCGAATGGGTAAATGTCCAGAGAAAGAAAAGAACCAGGTCAAGTCCGTCCAAGAAACATCACGCAGCAAAACCTCACCTCACACGCGTGTCCGAAAAATGACCGGCATACATATTTCGAACATTGGACATCATAATTCTCAAAAACAATCTCATGAAACCGCGAAAATAATAGGTCCCATTTTTTTTCAGTTCGCGATCTATGGCCTATGCCATGATAACAAATATGCTTGTTGTTTCAACTGCGGAACAATAAAACCCTACCAAAAACTTGCGGTTAATCGCGCATACGCTGTCATGGATGTAATGCTCTAGGTCAATAAAGACGGTACTGTAAAATAGGGATTGGATTTGGCCATGAAAGGGATAGTGCCGAAAATATCTTGTCATTAAATATTGTAAATGAAATCATCAGAATACAAATAAATGAAATATGTATCGAAAAACCAAGTCATCAACCATCCGCAAATAAGGAATACGTTTGGCAAATCTCAATATTGTTACTCTGCAACAAATTGGACGAGTGCGTTTGCTTTATGTTAGAAATCAATATTGATATTTGGCTCTTAATGAGACCCGCCTGGACTTCCAATATCGCGTACTATGCAATTGTTAAGGGTATGATGTTCACAGAAAGGAAGAAATAACACGCGTGGTGTAGCTATTTACATTATCACCATTCGAATTTTCACATAAACTACGTGATGATCTAATGCCACAGAATTAGAAATTGTTGCTATTGAAGTTATAATACGTCATAAATATCAAACCTTATATTGTTCTTGCGTGGTACCGCCCTCGAATCTAGTCTCTGATTTTTGAATTCATATTCCACAATCAATTTTTGGAAAAAGATTGAGTGTGAAAATAAAGATGTGTTCATTATTGGCGATTGAATTGTGATCTGCTTACAAATAACCTCGTCATGTTATACAAAGAAGATGAATGAAATTAGTAACAGTTTAACATGAAGCAATTGATTTAAAGCCACGAAGTGACTAAGTATAGCAAATCTCTTATTTGATCACATCTACACAACTTGTCAGATAAGATCTCTTTCAATCGGTGTATACATAACATACGGACTTAGTATCATTGTTTTGTATATACAATAATTGGCGAAGATGCTAATATATTTAAAAATGGCACAAATACTCTTAAACAAATTTATCAGCATTTTTAGAGGTGTTTATTTAAAGACCTATCAAGTGATTTGGAAAAATTTTGAAATTGCAGGAATAGCTTTCAAAGGAAGGATAAGTCGTGTAGAAATTCTCATAAGTTTATACCTTTTCCAGCTGTATAATTGAAAGAAAAGGAAGAAAACGGCAGTGTTCCAAGATAAAATTCTCCATTCAAATTCGTGTTTTTAGTAATTGTCTCCCGTTCGGAACGTAATGACTAAAATCTCCGATTCTGTCCTTATTAGGTCTCTTCTGGTCATTCATTTGCAAGGTATGTTATAATACCTGTTAACTTGTTACTACATGCTAAAATCTGATTTTGATGATTTTTTCGATTGCTGATTTAGCAAATCACGATAGTGTCTTTAAAAGATGATATCAGTAAGGTGAATTGGCTGAAAATTACAAATTATAACACCATTGACGATGCAGTTAGCGCTTTTTGAATCAAAATTTTTCTTGAGGTTGCGAATCGTCATGCACCATTGAGAAGAAAGCGCGTACGTCAGAATACTCCCATGGCTTACCTATGATATTTTGGCATTATGCGAAAGCGCGATATCTCAAGAAAAAAGCATGTAATTCCAAATTCTTCTCATTTGTGGATGGAGTATCGCAAACTCAAACTAATTCAACGATATTGGTTAAAACAGCCAAAAAAGAATTATCTTAATGATGAAATCAAGTTTAATGATTCTAATAAGATTTGGAAGAGTATAAGGGTAATGTTGTTCCTGGAATAAAAAAAATCAAATTCGTCTAAGTTAAATAGTATTATAACTGAAGATGGTGAAAATACAAACCCAAAAGAGGTTGCTGATAGGCATTAACGATCTTTTGCAGATATTGGGTATTGGTTCCCTAATTGGCCATAATATTCCTGAGGTAGATGCGAATTGCACTTCTCAAAAGGTCCATAAGGAAATCACGGTACCCTTTTAGTTTTAAATCTCGTCCAAGTAGAAATATGTAAACGGAACAAGTTTGTTCTTAATCTGATAATAAGACAAGCAACGGCGTTGTGATAATTCTCCAATTGTTAAAATTGTCTGCACGATGTGATTGTTGCTCTTAACTTAACCTCATATTTTTTTCCTTGGTAACAGGCACTTTCCCAAAAAAGTTGCCCAACAAATTGGAAAACTGCTAGGATTTGTCAATATTTAAAAACGGGATAAAAAAATGATCCATGGAATTATAGGCCAATTTTCATCTTGCCCATTTTGTCTAAGATTATTGAGCGTGCAGTCTTCGATCAGCTTTATATAAATCCATATCTTGACTCAAATAACATGTTGTATTGAATCAATCAGGGTTTAGACCAGTGTTTTCCACAGCATTTTCCACTTTTAAAACATTACGAGATTGGCTAAATGCCATTGATAAAGGCCGATATTCGTTATTGATAATGTTGTACTTGCAAAGGCGCTTTGCTACGGTCAAACCATGTATTCTACAAAAGTTACAAACAAGTATGGTATGGATTCTAATGTTGTTAAATGGTTTAGCAATTACTTAGAAGATAGACATCATATACATGTATAAATGGGCGTTTACATCTACTAGTCAGAATTCTATTTGTGGTAGTCCCACAGTGATCAATCTTGGGCTCCACTCTTGTTCATGGTGTATTAAATGACCTTCCATCTTATGTATCGAATGTCAATGTCCATAGAAAAAGTACGCTTATGATACAGCGCTCTACTATAGTTCTAACGATATTAACGACATTGTTTGCCAAAATAAATTGATGATTTGGAAAAGGTCAGTAACTGGTTTTACAGTAATAAATTAAGCTTGAATGTTAAAAAAACGAATATAATATAGTTGGTACACTAAAAAATTTCCATATGTTGAAATTGATTTGGATATAAAATTATGGGACAACGTCTTAGAGAGTTAAGGACTGGTACCACCGCGGTGTAATATAGACGAAACCATCGTGAGCAAACATTTTGAGTATATAAGTAAGAAAGTTGTCCCAGGAGTTATCCTATTTACGTAAGGCTAGTAACTTGATTCCAAAAAATATCACTGTTTACTGTTATTGCTATTACCGCTCCGATTTTTCACTATTGCAAATTTTGGTCAGGGGTACGTGCAATCATCTCTTTGCAATAAGTTGCAAGTTTTAACAAAAAACAGAGTCAGCTAAGATTATATGGCGTGAGCAGTATGCTTCAAGTACACAAGCCATAAATGAATTGAATTGGGAATAAATTAGTGACACTGGCCCATAAATGAAGCAATCACCATTTTCACAAGCTGTTAATAATCGTGCTCCACAATAAATGTAGTAAATTTAGGAAAAAGGATTGAATACAAATATGAGAAGCACAATATTTTATACATGGCTAAACCAAATACAGAATATAAAAGAGATTTTACTACAGAGGTGCTAAAAGGGTGGAATTCTTGATGAAAGTCCTAAATGTACCGTTGATCTGCCAGTTTTAGCAAAAACTGAAATTGCATAATGTGTTGGCAATGTTTTTATTAACTTTTGCTCCAATTGTATATAAACTTTGTCTGTTTTCTTATATGAGTTTTTTTTTGTTCCCATAGTTTCATATTACACTTATGGATTTTTGTAACTCTTCAATTTTTTTTGGCAAATAGTTAGTAATGCACTACTCCTCTATTATTTTGTAGGTGTTTTTATGTGTGTGTGTTGGTGTAGTGTGAAAGGGTGTGGTAATGTGGTGTGTGTGTGTGTAGGTGTGTAGATGGTGTGGTGTGTGTGTGTTTTAAAAAAAATGTGGAAGTTCTTTTTTTTTGTGTGTGGTTGTGGTGGGTGTGTGGGTGTCGGAGAGAGAGTAGTGGTGTTTGTATGGGCGGGTGTGGGTGTGGTGCTGGTTACTTGCGGGCATATTAATGGTGTACATGTGTGCCTGGTGCGTGTTTATTTGTGTGTGTGTTTCTGGGTTGGTGTGTGTGTGTCTGTCCTCCCTGGAGTTTCAGTATGTCATATGTTGTGTATTTGAATGTTTTCATGCGAGTGGGTTTGTATTTTTAATGAGGCAGATATGTTTATCTATGTGTTCTGGGCGTCATGTATATAAATTAGACCAGATGGTGAGTCTATCTATAATGACCTCGTTTTATGTATGACTGAAATGTTTCATTGTTAATTCGTTTTATGGTATTTTTGTTTAATATCCACTTGTTTTAATTTTTATCTGCTGTAATATACTCTCTTCGCTGATATTATCATATTGTATAATGTCTTTTTACACATAATATGTTTTTTATAACTCTGTACACGGACTGTGAAGAACAATTTTATTGATCAGGTTTAACCGTGGTTTAAAATAACGATATTATTATTATTATATTATTATAAAGATTTTTTATTGTCCCACGCTTTTGTGTAAAAGCAATCAATTTTCGCCATTATCTATAGCCTAATAATTTAAAATGTAATCCATTATCTTTTAAATTTTGCCAGTTCTTTTAAAGTTGTCCTATTTCTTTGAAATTAATGGGACTTATCAGGTGTCGTAAAATTGACAGTTTTTCCTGGCATATTCAGCCATTTCATTGAAAACTAAGTAAAATCCGCCGGACTAAAATATCCATGACCTTTTTGATGGACTAATTAGAACACAAGACCCAAGTGAGTTTCTACGATCATAAGGCATACAATCTAAAGATCCTTCTTAGCGTAGATTAACACGCAAAAATGAAATGAAACTCCCAAATATAAGGCTATATATTATGAAGATGGCGACGACATAGAGACAATACTCTCATAATAGGCTGGAAGCGGTAAATCACTCGGGGAATCTACGCATGGCAGAATCAGAAGAAAAAATCGAAACAAACCCACTCTTTCCCAGCCGTTTCAATCAATTTTTACAAGTAATCAAATATCACACCTAAACACGTTTTTTCGACGTGAAAAGCATACCCTTATTTTTGAACTTTTGACGATTTTGGTACCCTAAACATTTACTGCGCGCAGTACAGTCGCCTGATATTCAAAAAATCCACCCTAATTACGCGTTTTTTGTACCCTACAATGATATCCACTCTTGAATAGCACCCCCCCCGGACGAAATAGCTGGCACAGCCCCGCTCCGTATTGAATTCCACAGGTCTGGAAATGGGGCCCCTGGTTTCGAGGATACCAACCAAGTTCCACTTTTCTCTTCCCTCTATCCTTATTACTTCATTTCCTCCCGGGAGATAGAAAATAGATACATGATTCTAAAAGATATAAGATGGGGTCATATTTTTCTTACTCGCCCTGTATACTTAAGGTTCGCACAATTTTACATAGACGTGCGAAATTTCACATTTGTGCCGCCACAACATTTTGGCAGTGTGTTATATGGGAAGGCACGTAGGTGCAGTCCTTCGTCAAGGTACCATACAAAACACAACAAGGATAAAAATTATACCATAGGAGGGCGCAAGTATAAACTAAACTAAGCGAATGGCACACCATTTTATTTCGTACAAATATGAAACTACAGACAAAGAAACGGGCACCAAACTGACAGAAACGTCCGGCAACGTCGATAACCAAATGTAGTCATTTCGCATCTCACAGCTATCATTTATACAAGTGTGTCTACAAAAAAATTGGCTGTGATTACAGGATTGCGTCCGCTTCTTTGGGATCACTCAACCTTGAAAATTTTGTTGCAATGCTGTAGTATATATCTTATCTTCTTATCCTGCAAAACTTAGAAACTCCATCATCACCTTATGCAAATATCGGCATTTATGCAAGATTAATGCCATTTCAATTTCTGCGCATGGGATTTTACACATTTAAGGAGTGAGAGGAGAACTGGGCTGAAATTTTACTTATAGTTCTCTACGCCTTGAATGTTATGAATCTTTATGACCAGGGCAAAACATCCATAATGCTTTTTTCTATCAAATACAGGCATTCTTCAATTTAATGTCCTATGACATTTCATGATCCCCCAAAATTTTTTCAATAAACTACCCCTATACCACTTCATCTACCCTCCAGAATGTCCATCATGCCTTTCGCCTCAAAGTTGTTGTTGCTGGTACAAATTTGCGGGGAAAGAGGCGTTCCGCAATATGGATTCCTGCCAGGGTAGCTTAAGTGAAAGTTAGGGTCATGAAAGGTCATCTATGCAAGCTCGTAAGTAGGGCTTGCGGTCATACCCTCAAATCCAAATGGACGGCACTTTTTTACTTGGTTTTCTTTGAAAATTCTAAATTTTTGTAAGGGCTAGTTTAGATTAAATTTGACCAAAGGTTTTCTTCTGATGATTAAACTCAAAAGCCTCAAAAGGACATTTGGAGATGGTATGGTTTACTGGTACGCAAAATATCTACAGAACCCGGCCCCGAAAACGTCAACTTTCAATATTTCACCCAATAAATCTGCATATGGACCTGTTGACCTGTACGATGGTCAACTATAACAAGTGCTCTCAATTTGCTGAAGCTCCCAAAATAGTTTATCTTGTCGGCTAAGAACTCACTTCATAGTTTATGTAGTATATCAGAATTTATGGTAAGAGAGCTGCTGAATGCTCATCCCAAGTTTTCGCTCCTCTCACGTCCGTAACTGTGTAAAATCCTCATTGGTCAGAATTTGAAAGCATTATCTTACATAATTGCCGATATTTGCATAATTTGTTCGTGAAGTTTCTAATTTTTGTCAGGAAAAGGAGATAACTGTCTAATGCTGACATGCTGACAACAACATTTTCATATCGGTTGAGTGATTCTAAAGAGGGTCGTAAAGTCCTGAGAATTCACGCACAATTTTTTTTTGAGACACCGCCTGTATATAGAAGGATATCCCTACTCTGACAATACTTACTGTATGGAGGTGGGGTGTCGCATATGAAAATAGAGAAACAATTATTTTTTTTATTGTTTAAAAAAAATCATGCTTTTAAAAACAACGGTCATAGAGGGGAGTTTTATTATTTACAGGAGGGGGGGGGGGGTGAGGAGGGATTTCCATCTTTTTTAAACGTTGTTTTTTCAGTCGCCCAGTCTCAAGTTTCTAAAATTTCTTGACCCCCCCTGACTAGTAGAAAAAAAATTCAAGTCCCCCCTCCGTCTTGATATTTCAATTATCAATGCATAAATTGGTCCAATATTCCAACATCTTTAAGGGGCAGCGAGAGGATTGCTTCCTTAAGTACATTGTAGGAGAGTGATTTGTATCTCCTCTTGGAAGATAATTTGTAATTTCACATTGGGCAGTTAGTAAATATTCTTTATTGCTCCCTGAATAGTCATGAGAGCTTTTTGGGGATAATTACCTTCTTTTTTAAAAGACATATCAACAATACTTAAGATTCGGTGATGACCTTTTTGCTAGATTCTTTACTCACTGTCAGAAATGGTAACGATCAATTATATTGTGGGCGTAATCGTGTTAAAGTCTATCCTATCTGCATTTTTAGCCGCAAATGATCCTACAAACACTCGTCAACTGTTTAGCAAATTGATCACAAAAGGCCTGGCAATGTTTACTGTGTCCGGGTGGGCTCTACAAGTAATGGGCATTGACTGAAATGTATTTCCAAGAGACTGTGTCTCGCATAGTTCCTCTTATAAATTTTCACAGATGAATTGCATAGGGTAGTTGATGTGGTGGCCTAACCTGACCATATGTTAAGGTGGTGGCTTGAGCGCGTAGGCGGCGAGCAATAATGGGTGGTACGGGGCCCGCACTTGGGGCTCGTGGCGGGGGGTCCAGGGGGATGGAGCCCTGGAAGCGCTTGTGTTTTAGCAGTTTGGTGTGCCTTCAGAGAGCTCCTCATTTATCTCATTCCTTGAGAGATGATTATTCGTGAATTATAATTATGTTTACTTAGATCCAAAACGATCTCTTTGCAGTGACTGAGGCACTGTCGGGCACTGTCACTGTTCAGTGTCTTTGACCAGAGAGAATGTAGCTTTACGTTGTGATTCACTGAAAACTATAGGTGGTTGTTGGTGGAAAGGAATATTGTGACATGCTTCTCAGTATGAATGATCAATACAGTTTGAAATAAGTTAAAAAAAAAAAATAGTAAATTTTGGTTAAAAGTGGTGTCCTAAAGCACATAGCGTTCGAGGCAATATTAGTGGGGTACAGGGCCCCATTCTTGGGGCCCGCTGACGGGGGTTCGCGTTCAGGGGGGCTGGGCCTCCCGGAGCCTTTTGGTTTTATCATGTTGAGTGCTTCAGATAGCTCTCAGTTATCTCATTTCTCTTGAAGAGATGAGCTATTTTTTGAACTATAATATTGCTTTAGGGCCAAATGATCTACTGACTGAGTGGGCATTGTGTAAAGCACTGCCCCCCTACTTTCACTGTATCAGTATCTTTGATCATTGTGAGTCACGTAACATATAGGTGGTTTTGGTACAGGAATATTGTGAAAGAGTCCTTTCTCAAGTAATAAATAATCAATCAACAAGCTATTGGGAAAAGTTGTAGTAATGTGCCTAATTTAGATGCTGTATGATGATGATGATCATAATACACATTTTTTATATCATATCGGAATGAATTTTGGGTGTACGTATTTGTAAATCCACTGCAAACCTAGGATTGATTCTCAAATGGATACTTTTTTACATTGAACCTTATTGTGATAGCATACCACCCGAAAATGCATGTTCATATCACACCTTTTATTTTAATGCTCTGATTTTAATTTTGATCTAGCCATACTGGGCGAGCATGGATTCGGCACGGTCGGCATGGATAAAATATACAAGATACAAGGTCGCTATAAAAGTTACGCTCTGTTTGACACAATCACACCTGCACGCATAGCAAAAGAGAAATTTAATACATGTTTTATGTTTTTTGTACAATTGAAGAGATAGAGTGGGCATCATTTAAAAAAATCCTTAAGATTATCATCAACAAGAATAGACGGCTTATTTTCATATTCAAATAAAAATGCCGCAGTTGTGCATGTGGATATATCAAATGTATCGCATTCATTTATAACCCTGGTGACCCAGTTAAACAATAATGCCATTCAAAATTTGGGGTAGTGGGTGGGCACAAAAGCCTATGCACACACTAATGATTATGAAATCTTGCTGGTCACCACAATGATGCAGTTCCGCAAATGAAACGTCTAGTGTGACAAAACCGTGGGTATGGTCAGGTAGGGAGGGTCTTATATGGACTACATTCACTGTACTAGTATTAAATTAAATTCATTTTTTATCAATCACTGGCTTAATGGTCTTCTTGTCCTGCTTGTATGTGAAAACACACATTAATGTTTATATTATTGTAGACAAGGGCATGATATTTAAAACTAACTACGGAACTAACAACAAGCCAGGATGAAATTAATATTTTAAAATTAATAAAATTTTTTTTTTTTTTTTTTTTTACAAATTTAGCCAAAAAAGAGCCGAACCTTTCATAGTCTATAGCTAGCTCATTTCTTTTTCCCTTTATAGGCCGCTTTACACAAATTTACCAAACAAAAAACTACACCGACATTTACAACCATAACTTCTTTAAAACAAAAAACACTTTTTATTTTTATGAGATCACTCCTCAGATCTTATATTTCAAATGGTATAAAAAAAAAACAATTTGTACTTTGTAACTTGTACTTACATCGGTTTCAATAAAAAACAGTTTCACATTGTTTTTTCACAATTCACATAGATGGTGGCTTTAAAAAAAAACAAAAAATTTCAGATCACCCACCTCATCTCTGTCCAGAAAAAAAAAAAGTGGTCCCTCCCCCCCCCTCCCTCCCCCCCCCCTACCCTCCTCCCCGCCCCCCTTTTGCCACTCCCACTGCGTGCGGCCCCGCGCCCTCCGATTATTCAAAAAAACTCTTGTCCTCCCCCCCTCCCCCCTTGTTCATATTCATCCACCAATCTCCATCCCCCTCCCCGCTCCGGCATCCCCAAACATCCATTGCACCTAGGCCTCCCCCGAGGGTGGTCCCCTTGCCCGCATCCGTGCTCCCGGGTTCCCTACGCCTCCCGAACCCTTTCGTTCCCTCCGTTCCCCTATATACATCCCTAATGCACTTATTTGTTTTCTCTTTTCTTAACTGTTTTCCCTTTTTCGGTGGTCTGTTGCTATTAAAAAAAATCTTGATCAGGTTTCATGATTCAAGCCAGTCAGTATCCAATTGTCTGAATATAGCCAAATGGATATTACGCATATGAACATTAACCAAAGGATATTCGATCGGGTGCAATGGGCATTAGATCAAATGGTATTAGACCAATGAATATTAGCTAGATGAATATTAGAACCAAATGGATACATTAGACAAATGGGTTATTAGACCAATTGGATTTAGACCAAATGGATATTAACCAAATGGGTTTAGACCAAATGGATATTAGACCAAATGGGTTAACCCACTGGATATAGACCTAGATGTATATTAACCAAATGATGGCATTTTAGACCAATGGGATTAGACCATTGGCATTATTAGACCAATTCGGATATAGACGATATGGATATTATACGATATGAGTTTTAGACCAGAAGAATATTAGACTACATGGCGATTAGACTAAATGGTTTTTTAGCCATAAATGGTTATTAGACTAATGGTCTTGAGTTCAATTTGTACGTTTAGGCCAAAATTGCGCATTGACCATTTGGGATGTTCGACGTAGCTACCCAACCAGTGCGCATTCTGCACGACTTCAGCTTTGGTGTGGGTGTGATTCCATGGCAACCTGTCAAGGAAAAACAAAACAAATTAGTACAAATTCTATTAGCTAAAGACAACTTTTATTCTGGGTCTGGGCTGGTTCAACTCATTTTTTCCATTTTGAAAAACCGACATTTGTCGTAGGTAAGCAATTGTTACTGATATCAAATGTACAGGCTGTATCATCTCGGGGTGTGAACTGGCAACAAACATTTAAAGGATTCTTTAGATCCCATATGTATGGTTAAGATTGGTCAGCAATTCCGCAATTATGGTATTGTTTTTAACGACAAAATGCAGATGTCCAAATCATGGAATCGGCGGTTGAATAATGAAAACCTCCGCTTTTTTTTAAAATTCTAGGTAAACAATGAACAGGATCATGAAGGAATTTTGAGTATGAAGGTTATTTATGCGCTTCGCTATACAAACCCTTGGGCCTAACAATCATTTTTGTTTACATGCAGCACGCGTGTATAAATAAGTGCGAAACGCTATTTCTCCGGACTAGTCTGGTCACTTATGTTTGAAATCTATTTACCGGAAAAATCTGGACTTTAGTAATATTCTCTTTACTCACAAAAATAATATTGAAATACATTTATTTTGAAAAAGGCCATGATTGGATTCGAACCTGTGATACCTGGCATTATAAATCTTGCTCTTATCCACTACACTAGCGAGGGAGATGTGGGTGGTGATTGATTTTAAAATCCTACAATAAGCTTTACGGAATAAGGCGATAATACTATTGTGATTATGATAGATATACTATAAATAGCGCCCGCATAACTTTGTCCGGTAAATAGATTCATCAACAGTATTTCTCCGGACTAGTCTGTCTAATAGTCACTTCGTATAATCAAGTGCGTACACAAATAGCACCTCAAAAGAGCTATCGCGAATGTGTGAACATACTGACTTCAAGGAAGGTGGTATAGGCTGATTGACAAACACAACTTTTGAGGTTGAATTCTGGTAATTTCAATCAAAATTCAAGTACTCATGAATCAGGGTAACGAAGCCTGGCTGCCCTTTGACAATCCCCATTTTTCCGCTTACAAAACTTATCCTAATCATGAACCACTATTGCAAACTTGGGGACTGAAATAATTATATCTTATGAAATCAATAGGATCCCATAGCCCAGTTTTTCACAGTTTGTTGTCCCCGAGAGTTTGCAACCTGTCGATTGTAAGTTCTCACAAGGCCGCGAGTCTAGACCACCCCGATTGACCCATGTGGTGCAGTGTCCCTGCACTATCCGTCGGTTTTTTGCAATTTCAACGACAGAATATGAATTAGTGTTCGTGTGTATTGTTCACGTCTGGATTTCAGAAATTTGCTTTCCACTGACACTGAGTCGGCGCCGTGCATGTATTAATATTTTGTAAACCAAAACTTGTCAGAACCCACATTAACTTTTGAGTCATATTTCAGTAAAAGAAAACTACCTAACCTTTCAGCAGTGAATTAGTCGACTTCCAAAAATCAGCTCAAGAGTATATCCACAGCAAAATTGTCCTACTATGTAACTCAATTTGTTGAAGAAACGGTCAATTTTCAAGGGGATTTTTTCAGCATGTCTCCAGTCCGCAGGCCATTCCATCTTCAACCAGAGCGCGGTCACCGCCCGTGAGGATTCGTGGCACCTGTGGTTATGGTTGGTTGTGACCGGTGCTACTTTGCAGCCTTGCGGTTGGAATGACTCCTGAATGGAATGGCTAAGTGGTATAACTGATGCAATGGCGCTGCTTATAAAAATAAAGAACGGCCCTTTAATTTTTGTATGATGGAATGGTCTGGTATTTTTATATCTGTCTTTTTCGCCTATTGTATTTTTCGTATTGATCAGACTTTTTTGATTTTGCGCGCACCTGTTTTCACCAAGCGATACGGGATTCGCCTGGGCTTTTCCTGGTTTGTTTTCACTGTGCGGTGAAGCCTCTGTGTTTTCACCACGATGAAGCCCCCTCATCATCTCCGCTCCCGGCCTATTTACGACCGTCACGGCTAATTGTATTTTTCGTATTCTTTTTTAAATATTTTTAGCATGGTGTCACAAAGGTCGCATGGGTCGACTACGAGGTCACCAAGGTCACAACACCCCCAGCACCACCCCACACCTTCCCTCCGACGCAGCCCGCTACCCTCCCCCTCCGACACACCCACCCCCGTCCCTCTTTGTCATGCCATCCCTGACTGCTCCCGCGGTCAGACTTCGATTTGTGGAATGGGCTAAATGTGATGTGAGGTCAGCAAGGTCATGGGAGGTACAAAGGTCTTGGCATGGGGTCACAAAGGTCACACGAAGTCACCAGGTCACACGCGAATTCCACCAATGTCACCCAAAGTCACCAAGGTCTACGACGAAGTCACCAAGGTCACATGAAGTCACCAAGGGTCACATAAAGTCACCAAGGTCAAAAAAGGTCACCAAGTTCACAGAAGTCACCAATGTCACAAGAAGGTCACCAGGTCACAAGAGTCATCCAAGGTCACAAGTGGTCACCAAGGTCACCCAAAGTCACCAAGGTCACGAAGGTCACCCTGCCCCTCGCCGTATACAACTCCCACACCCTTCCCCGACGCACCCCACCCTGCGCGACGCACCGCAGATGCACACTATACCCTACCATCCCGACGCACCCCACTCGAACTTCAAGCCCCACCCTTCCTTCCCCCCTTCCCAACACCCACTTTCCCCTCATATGATTGCACACATGACTATTGCAATCCGATGTACTCATTTTAGCGATACAGCATTAAATGCGCCTATTTAATTACTCATTTGCATACCTAATATGCATGTCAGGAACTTCAAATGGCAAAGAAGAATGCGCACCATAATGGGTGTTTTCCGTGCAGTGAAGGAATTTTGTAGTAGATGTATCGCGTTTTCAAAATATAGTGATTGCTTATTTTGCATATCAATTAGCTCATTTGGTCCTATGAATTTGCTCGAAATATGCCCAAATCTAATCAGCTCAAGAACTCTTTAACCCCATTCCTTCCACCAAGATACATCCTTATAACCTCACGGAACTCTCAGATATTACACACTAAGCTTGAGGGGACAGGGTTTTTAATTTTGGGCCAAAATAAGAAAATTAATATCATGAATATGGCACATAAACAGGCCAAAGCTCCAATAAATTGCAAGTCACCCTCACTCTATCATCCTATCAAGTTTGAGTAAATCGAGATTAGCGGTTAAGCCTGCAGAGCATTTTAAAAAAGTTACCGATCAATGGCAAATAATGCAACCAAAAGCCTATTGGGCGGCACCTCACTCTATCATCCTCAATCAGTTTGAAGTACATCGGGGATAGCGTTAGCCGCCAGAGCATTTTAAAAAAGATACCCAAGTCATAAACGGACTGACGGACTACGGACCCACAGAATTTGGACTATGAACTTCGTTCAGAGCGACGCAAAAATGTCCTGCGGCAAATCTAGGTCTTTCAGAAATTTGGCACCATCATTTGGGATGGCATACTCACAATCATGATGGCCAGTGCCTACTTCGTACGTCTTTGGCTGCTTCATTCTCTTTCTATCCATTTCAACAAAATTCCGAACTTTCCCAAACCTTGACACCAAAACTGTGTATCTTCAACAGAATTCGGACGAATTAGAGACGCACCATTTTGACTTCAAGGGGGGGGGGGTTGGAATTTTTCCTAAAAAAAAACTTCATCCCCCCATATGAAGGCGAAAAAAAAAAATCTTCACTTCCCTCACTTTCCATTAAAAAAAAAAACCTTTATCCGCGCACCTTATCACGAAAAACCGTCCTCAAGTAGGCAAAAAAACATCCAGCCTATGACTTGAAGAAAAAAAATTGGCCTAAAAAACCAACGAAAAAAACAAACAATTCGCCCCTATCCCACACTTCGCAAATCCCCCACCCCCGCCTCCTTGAAGTCTAATGGTGCGGCCCTTAGTGTAACGCTGTCACAATGTGAATGTCTCGTATCCGCATAGAGCTATGTATGCGTACATCTCAAAGATATCTTGGTATCACTCACACCATCAAAACAGCAGTGATTCTAAAATACACTCTCCGCATTTTCCTTCTCTAATTTGCCACAATTGACCTAAAAACTTTTTTTCCTTATCTGTACAAAACCCCGACATGCTTTTTGCCATATTGAAGATCAAATAAATTTTGAACTAAATTCTTTATTTGGGTGAAGTAAATTATGAAAATGTTGGATTTTATTTACTTGTCGGATGAAACACTGCCCATGGCTAGAGCCCCTGACAGCGGTTCTTCCATTGATTTACGTCACAAACAAACCCTCGATGCTAACGCGATGAATTGCATGAAGGTATAGGCCTTTCGAGGGAGTAACTGTGAATATCTAAATCTATTCTCAGTGTGGGACACTCCAATTTGGTAAAGAACGCACGCATATATGCAGTATGGGGGCATTGTGGGCGCATTATCTCTCAATTAGGGTTAATGAACATCTTTTTGATGAATCAGTTTTGGTTTTCATGAAGTGTTGGCTCGATGACCATCATCGAGCATAACAAGGCGTAAACAGCGAAACTAGCGAAATGTGTCTACACTCAAAGGGACTCAAACGACGGAAATGTGTCTACGCCTCAAGGCGCGAGTCTTTTGTAGGATTCGTTGCAGAATCAAAAATTACAATTCGCATGTGCTTTGGGATATAATCCCCTTCCAGTCAGTGTTGCGTGAGCATCGCGTCATCTGAAATTCTAAATGACCCCAGCAAAGCCGGTCACGGCGTGATTGCATATTATGTCGGGTTCTTTTCAGCACTACTGATCTCACACAACTTAGTGACTTAAAGTTTTGCATCGAGTAATTGTGAGTAAATAAATCTTAGACCAGGGGTCTATCGAGTCCTGGCGTGGCTTAGCCTTAATAAGCCAAGCAACTAAATAAATCATTAAATGTCATTCTTTTGGGGTTGTTTCCCATCAGTCAAGATGCAGGATCATGAGATCTTTCCTTCGCCATGTTGCGTAGGCTTTTGTACTGTAAAACTTTTTCTTTTACGATCTTTTGCTGATAAAATCGGACCCTGCGACTCATGCAGCCGGCCGCCTTGTTTCTGGGTGTTGATCAGCTGGTGATGGTGACTTGTGCTGGGCCCACCAGTTGCGCGCGCGGCATCCTTCCTCTTCTTTTGTGACTCTTCAATGTGTTGTAAACACTGAAGGCTCCTATACTAGCATAATATTTGGCGGTCTGCGGAAAGTTGTAGTTGTGTCACAAACTTCAAATATATTATCTAAATTATACTGGGTCGTGCGAGAGATTAATGTTCATTTCGTGATTTCAGCACCTCTTTTATTCAGTGATCACTAGGTATATTTTCGATTTTCGGTAAAGCTTATTCTCAAAATTGAGGTGATTCCGATCTTGGGGCGGTTTTGTGTTTGAGCAATTGCTCGTTTTCCATACGGTTCCCATAGGCTACTACTGTACTGTAATTTCTGGTCCGTTAGCGGACAGAAAATACAATTGGCGAATTTCTCACAGATGCGACCCAAATTTGCACGTAAGATTGGGCACACGTGGATTACTAATGCTAGACGGTTCAATGATATAAAATCTCACATTTTTTTGGGTAAGTCGGGGGACGAGGCTGGTGGATCACGAATGCCCTTTGACGGTATCATTCCGTCATAGCGAATGCATGCAAATTAACAAATCTCACATATCTCGTAAAATCAGGATGGTTCTATGGAGATTTTGCATCAGAGGGTCCCTTTCATGTTTTGGGTTTTGATTATTTATCTGTAATTCCCCGGTCTGAATCCTATGAATCCTATAGCGAGAAAATTGAAGCGTTTTTGTCGGTACTTCGGTACTCGCATACACTGAAAAGTTAACACCTAATAGTCTATACGGGCGGCATCCCTTTTCCCACAATGCCTTTCGGTATTATTCAGTCTTGAGAATTTTCAAACGCTGTCGCCAACTTTTTTTTTCACAATTTTAGAAACATGATTACGTACTTACCCGGAAACCGCCGTACATAATATTAATATGCGAAAGTGGTGCTGGCCACAGCCGGGCTCGAACAGACAAACAGACAATCCAAAAGTAAAATCAATATGTCTATGCGCTATAACTCGTCACAGCTCGCCACGAGGAAGCTTGCAGCTAACACGTCAATTGTTGTATATGAAGTGAGGATTCAGTAGTGATGTTTGAACAAAAGAATACTTCGTAATAAACCAATAATTTTCTTTGTAAAAGTCAATTAATTCATGTTGCATAAAAGGCACATCAATGAGGATAAATAGAAATCGTGTAGTAAATTTTGCCAATATTCATTTCTTAATAAAGGCTGTAGGTCTGTGAGACCGTTTTTTGAAGTTTCCTATTTGCCACTAATAATCGTTATAAATGGCAGTTTGAAAGCATCTCTAACTCGTCGTTTTCGTTTTCTTAAATCATATCTTTCTCATGAAATGTGTCATATAGGCATATACTTCTTATGGTTGAAATACACGCTGTGCTTTTTGTATTACGAGTAGTTAAGCGATTGTTAACGATACTCCCACCTAGTAATTTTACTCGTCAAACACGCGTCAAACAAAGGGAAGTTTGTTTCTGTTAATATACTCACGGTGTGTGTCGCTTGTATCAGGGATATTCTAATGCTTTTTTTGCTGTTTTTTCTTGTTTTTCGGCTTGTTTTATTTAAAATTTGGTGGACACACTACCGTGTGTCTTAATTTAGACATAAAGAAAATTTAAGAGAGTCAAACTGAAACCTTCCCAAAATTTGTTGAATGACATGGAATGACTCTACAGTAATCAGTCTATTATAGAGTAATAAATGTAGACAACCCTTATTAAGTGAAAGTTCATTCTTTTGTAGTGAAGTGTACGAATTTTAATTTTTTTAAATGTGAAATATTGACTCTTTTACATTACCCCTTATGTTTTTTGAAAGTATGGCCCTCTAAAAGTAATCCCCTATTTCAAGGATCCATTTCTGACGAAAATGAAAACCACCTTAAAAGAAATAAGCTGTAAAATATGTCATGAATGTTAATAATAAAAAAATCCAGACTATTCTATTGTTCATGTATTGTTTGTTGTATCTGTTCTAATTAATCTGAACTATACACCCTTTCCGTAATTGTCACATATCTCTGGGTTGTGACAATTGGCGACCCTGGTCACTAGTGAACCTGATTAATTCATCAGACTTGTTACGGAATAATGCAGAATTAATGCAGTTTTAGTCCGTACAAGTCTGATGAATTCATCAGGGTCACTAGTAACCCAGGGTCGCTAATTGTCACAACCCCATATCTCTACTGATGCTAGCGTTAGTGGATTTCTTGACTGTCATGTCGGGCTCACCTCTCAAAGCTAGCGTAATGCCTCTCTTTGGCGTCTCGACACCAAAATAAATGTCCGCATCAGGCCAGGATGTGACAATTACGGAAAGGGTATATACTAGTGCCAATTAGTTGTGATTGCCGATATGTAATAACGTGTTGTGACGAACTATTACACATGACCATCATGATCGTCATGTTGATAGAGTGTTTTGAAATGTGAAATGTTAGGCAGTTAGCTTGATCAACAACGTTGTGAAGACATATTCAACAATGTGGGTTCTTTATATTTATTGCATATATATAAATGTTTGACTACTTACTAAAATAAATTGCATAACTTACTAAAATAAATAGTAGAACTCTTTGCTTAATAGTGGAATTTTTGAAATAGCGTCACTAAAACAGATGTAGCAAAATGCAAATTTTCCATCATCTATCAGAGGCCATTTTCTCTATATCAAACAAAGTACATGGTATATCAACGAGTCGTAAAAACAGGGTGTCCTGTAGCACCAAAGTACACACATCAAAAAGAGCAAAATAGGAAACCAAGTAGCAGGCTAGTATAAAGGTATACATTTATCAAAGAGCCTCAAATCAATTGGGTACCTGTAGCACAAGGGTCGTTTTGAGGACTATCAGCAACCGCAGACTCAATTAATTTAGATAATAATAATAATAATATGGGCCGTCAGCTATGATAGAAATGACATTTGGCAATCTATTCAGATTGTGTATGTGGATAGATGTATGTTTGGGATAAAAATGTTGACCGAAACCTGTCTGTGATAAAACATTGTTAATCTCCATACCTCCGCTTCTTATTATGGTCATCAAATTTTGAGGACATATACCTGAGACATGCAGAGTGGAACGTGTTAAAAACCAAAGGGATATACTCTGTTCGATCTTAAGTTTGGGGGTGACGTCACTGCGCGCGTTAGGTTTTGCACCCGAGAAACGCACGCGTCGATCTTGGAATTGCAGCATTTACGCACGCGAACAAAGGCGGCACAATCCAAACGCTAGAGCGAATGCAAAGTCGCGTCATGACGTCATCCCCAAACTCGAGACCGAACAAAGTATAGTCCTTGCAGGTCAGAGGACATCTAGGGGCCACATTTTGAATTGGTACGGTTGGGCTCAAAGCTGGTAGACATAAGTATCAGGTAGAAGGAAACATGGTAAAAATCAATGGGAATTGTTTGAGGTCAAAAGGTCATCTAGGGGTCTCATCTGCAAAGTGATCGCGAAAGGAAAGAACCGCCCAATTCTGCATGGTAGAAGATGAAACTGAAATTTTAACTACTTAGTACAAAAGAAAACTTTTAACTACTTAGTATTAACATTCAGAAGATGAAACTGTTCTCCTGAAGTAGGACTAATTACTCGATTATGCCAGCCACTTTACAGATCCGGAACGTTGTTCTGGAACGTGGTCTGTAGTTATGACCAGGTCTAGGAAACTCCTATATTTAGCACATACAAAGCCGAGGAGCCGCTGTTCGAGCAACATTTTAACGCGGAAATAACACCGCGCAAATTCACGCCGTTAGTGTATATTTAAACTTTGGAATGCAACGAAGGAAACTTAAAATCACACAATTAAAAATAAACGGAATATTATAAGGAACGACAAATTACGAAAATATTCAGTGGTCGAAATTTTTACTTTAATACGACAGATGAGTAGAACTCTTATAAGATTGCTTTGTGATTGTAACACATACGGAAAGAGATGTCCAACAAATCACGATTCCATCATCTTAAAAATAGCAACAGAGTAACAAGACAATACTTTTATATGTTATAATGTTACTTTTATGTTATATTTTGCTCAGATAAATATAACGTTCTTTCTTAGATTTAGTTTCCCTCTTTAACAGCGTCGTTGAAAATGTTAATGTTATGTTGGACCAACTTTTATAAGGCCCTCATCAAGTCCACCAACATTTGCATACTGCCCTCAATCAGTGTTGGATAGCAGGACCGAGGGCTCATTCAAACGGGGTGAATTTCCTCTCCCATCATTATAATCTCCCTGTTATGAAGCAAACTAGCCCTTGAGGTCTACCGTTCTTCTTACATCATTTTTGATTGGTTCATTATACCATATAACATGATATAACTTCTAAGAAACCAATTATAGACCTTTATTTATTTACAAATCTAAGATCGTGTCTGTGATTGGCTAAATACATAACATAACCCTACGTATAACTAATAATATCAGCCGATAGACATCAGGGGTTAAGCAGTAATTTGATGGAAGTGTCCCTAATGCTATAAGACAACAAATCACAACATCTGTGGGGTGTGTGGCACAAGGCACCAAACTTTGGGACTTGAGAACTTATTTTTTGTGTGCAAAATTTGGGTCTTCAGAATGGATTTTTTACCTATTTTGATGGTATTGAAAACTGCTTTATGCCAAATTATATAATGTGAAGCTGGAAATAGCAACTTTTCTTAAATTTTTACTAAGGAGCTACAATTCTGGAGGTTTGACAAATTTGGGGTCTAAAGAACTGGACCATTTTCAAACAAGGGTTCTAAGACTAAAACAAGCGCTACAACTGACAACAGGCTCAATGCAGACTATCAGTGGATATACTACTTACGTTGTTAGTGGAAGAGATGGAAGTGTGTAGGCAACGATATTTATTCTTTATTTATTATTTATTTCCTAAACATTCGGCATACGCCAGGCAGAACCCAATATTGCCCTATATGCATCTTAAAATTAAGGGACGCCTCCAGAACAAGGGGACAGTTATGGGAAGAAGTCCGATTTTGATGCAGGAGGAACCGAAGTGCTCGGAGAAAACCTTTGAGGACGAGTATGGATCGTCAACCAAAATCACATACGACACTGGTTCGCCGGGAATCGAACACGGGCCGCATTGGGAAAAGGTGAGCGACTTGACCGCTATACCAACTCGCCCTCACCAAAACTAATCAAAAAAAGAAAAAACATAAAATTTATAATATTAAATAAGGTTAGATGGCGTATAAACCTAGACACATTTTGATTACAGTGTTTTAGAGAAAAAAAAGCTTCTATGAGTTGTAAGTGAAATAAAGATCGCAGCTTGAGGAAAACAATTAAAAATATAAAAATAGCATAAAAAATTTTTTTGCAGGGATTTTCTAGTGCCAAAAAGTAAACCATTGCCTGTCATAGTGTAACAATCTCAATGCGTGTCTTATGTCGGCAGGAAACCCACAGAGGAATCGAAAACCTCAGTCCAACCATACCAGGAATGTATTAGCCACCGACAGACCACATAGACAGTATGGAAGTGCTATATTTGTGTGAAACAGGCTCCAATGGAGAAGCAAACATAAGTTGTTGATGACAACAACACGAAGTCCTTGAATTATTGAGCTCAGCTTGTCATAGTTTACATCAGTCTACAAACCTTTCATCAGTAGACTCCAGCACCCTCAATTCAGCATCGGGAATCCCGCCAAACCTCACGTCTGTATGGTGATTCAAAGCACGGTACCCCAATGGGCGGGCTACAATGAAACGAATAAAGACGGATAAGCTGTTCCTCACGACCCTAAACTGGCACCGTCATTTTACAGTGTACGTTGGAAGAGAAAAGGTTTTACAAACCCTCTCTGATCTTTGATTATTGTTAGCAAAAAGCATCTCTAACCTGTGTAGCAGATTTGTCTGGATCCTGTTCCTGCTTAAGCGTCGCTTTTACTATAGGAAAAACAGACTGGCAAGGATTCACCTGATGACCTGGACAGAACGTGAAGAGGATTGATCCAAATCCCCATTACCTATGATAAATTTGCCCAACTTGTGAACCGGATGCACGGAGATTCATACCCAGAGCCTGTAAGGGACGGAAATATACCAGCCCTTCCAAAGAATGGCTGAAGAATATCAAGAGATACTACCATGTTACTACTAAAAGTTTAGGAGAGGTTCTCCAGAAAAGATAAACCTGCATACTTATTTAATTCACCGATATGGACCCTAACAGCAGGAAAGCATGGTCTAAAATACGAACTTCGAGGGGTTCAACAGAACCGCCAACGCAGCCAAATGTACACCCCCACCAACCAGTTGCCCACCAACTGCTTTGACAAAGAGGAACACTGGACATTTGGAAAATAGTGCGCCCTTTGTTTGTCAACATTGATATTTGTTTGTATGGTTGTAAGCTTTTATATTAATTAGCCCTCACCTGAAATTATTAAGCCCAAATCAGCGCGCTTATGGGTGTAAACAGAATGATTTTAGCATTTTTATTTATTTTTCTTCTGCCAGGCAGAAGATTCAGAAGATTAATCTGAATTGGACCCAAAACCTCATGCAGTGGTACTCAGTTCTTAATGTGTTTACACAGCCCATCTATTGTTTAACCTTCTCAGCTGTTACTGATATGTCTTTTGAGGTCAAGATCTCATATTTTCCATACATGCCATGGTCAGTGATATTAATACCCTACTTGCCCCCCCACTAGTGATAGTGACATTCCCTGCTTGCACTATATGAGACTAGTCCCTACACCTAAATGTAGCTATGTAACATTTTTCTGATGGTTGGGTCAGATTGCCAAATTTTGCTTGACCACATTAACTGTAGAATGACTTCTATAGCCAATGTATATCCAAAATAATACTTCAAAGTTATAATATACAATTGTGGTACAGAATTACTTGTTTGTATGTAATTTTAACATGATAGCATGGGAACGCTATTTCATAGCGACTATATTCCTGAGAGTTAAACAAGCACAACGTTTGTACAGCAATGTATGACAGGTATTACTACACAATAGTGATTTGGCCTTTACACTATCGATAAGAAGTTCCTTTAAAAGGGAAGTATGGTAACTGAAGCTTGGTGTTCCATGCCAAGGTGATCTACTTCAAATAATACAGATGTATCAGAAAAAGTAACATGAAAACTGAATGTCTTGTTTCACAATAAAGTGATCATATGATTATGCCTGATAGTATTTAGTAAATATAGTGTTACAAAACCAATTTGTTGTTTATTTCACAAATTGGCCTAAAAATGCAGAAGATTGTCCTTTTTAAGGACTCGTCTTGTTTGTTTTGATTTGATTCAGGGCATGCACTGTGTTTGACCGGGTCTGTGAACTTTGTGGTTTAATATCAATGAGTAAAGAGGCTATGATATTCATGCAATGTAATGGACATAATGTTGATTAAGTTACGGCAATCTTAAAATTAGCCTACATTCCATGATGTTTTAGCCTGTATTAATGTGCTATCTGTTATGGGCATGTTAGTTTTTATGTGTAAAACTATATCTCTATTCTGTCCAATGACCTAGGCTATCATTTGCGAGCAAATTGAAGAAATTCATATTTCTGAAATGTGCCAGTGCCGCTTTTAAATGGACAAAAAGTGCAGCAAGAAGACCAAGAAGATCAAACTAGACGGTAAGAGGTTTAGTGGCGACCATGGGGTTCAGTCGCCCTTTCAACACGGAGGATGGAAACCGGTTATCGCTAAACTTCAACCAGGAAAAGCATAGGCCTTGACAACATCGCAATGAGCAGTGAAAACTTCGGCCCAGTAGCAAGAAGGAGTCTTGAGCTCTACAATTGCTGCCTTATTTCCCAAGGTTCCCAAAGATCTGGAGGAAGGAAAAGCCACATGTTATTTCACTCCTAAAGACTGGGAAAGATCCATCTAATCTCAGCCCTACCTACAAGCTTTTGAAACGTTCCTGCTCAACCGTATCAAACCTGTGATAGACGGACACCTCTTACACGAACAAGCGGGGAAGGTTCCCGGCAGGCAAATCAACAACTAGCCAAGTATTCAACCTAACTCAAACTTGAGGATTGTTTCGAGAAGGGTTTGGTAATCGGAGTTGTGTTCGTTGACCTATCGCAGCTTACGACATGTTAATATCCGATGCTCTACTCCGTAAGATTTGGAAATCACCGCGGATATCGCTTGACTGAGTTCATCAAAGGAGTGCTTTCAAAAAGGATGTTCTGTTCAGCTAGGGCGAAGAAGAGCTGATGGCGTAGCTCAAGAATGGCTACACAAGGGAGCGTGCTGCACTCTCCTATTCAACATCTATACCAACGACAAAACTAGGAGTGCAGGAACCTGTCGTTTGATCTATGCAGACGATCTGGGGAATTAGCGTACATGATGCAGACTTCACAGTTGTGAAGAGAGGCTCTTCATTGGTTAAAGCTTCTATGAACTCACTCCTACTACGACGGAAAACCAACGTACAAATCCATCCAAGGCACAGGTGTGTGTTTCCATCTACGCAACCGTAAGCCAAAATGTCAGCTTAAAGTAACCTGGTCGGGAACACCCCTGGAGCACTGTGATAACCTGTCTACCTAGGAGTTACCTTGGACCGCACTTCTCTTATAAGACCCACTCAAGAAGACGAAGAGTGTAAAGTGTGTTCACGCAATAACATCTTGAACAAACTCACTGGCACAGATGGGGTGCTCGCCCACGTATCTAAGATCGACGGCACTTGCTGTGCTACTCATGTGCACGTGCAGAGTATGCTTGCCCCTGTATGGGAAAGATAACCCATGCCAAGAAGCTTGATTCAGCAAGGTTTCGTGGCAATTCCGCCATGAAAATCAAGGTGTTGATATACTGCCAGATTTACAGTGTATCTAGAGTTTGTGATAAAATTCACAAGAATTCAGATGGATTCAGGACCCTTGACTTCAGGCTTGTAGTACGCTATGATCTGCCAAGTGTAAAGGTTGATTAGCCGGGATGAGCACATCGTACCATAGCATGCGCGGTGAGATGAGACTGTATTGCTTTTCAGTTTATAAATGCTGGCAGTATGTCAGATCCGTGGCTGAGAAGTGAAGCTTCTATACAAGAAATAATATTAGTTAATTTTCCCCTTTTTTACAAAATGTAAAACATCGAAAATTGTGGAAGAGATTTCAGTAAGGGCCATTTCTGACGTCTGAATATTTGTCATGGCATTATGTCCCTTTAATGTACAGGTACTTATTGATGTATCCAGCGTAGAAGTTCAAACGGTAACATTTCGCCCAAAAGCGGTCAACGGGTATACTTGCAAGGGGGTTCCCTATGATGTCATAACCAATAGTATGTTTGAGAAAAAAAACCTATTATATTTGCTGCCGAAATTAAACTTTCAATCAGAATTGTGACAGAATTTGCTACAAATTTAGTGTGTGGCAGAATTAGGCAACTGTTCGGCTCTCAAAGTATAGAAATACTATACGCTTCTGCTATAAAACTCCTAACTCCCACTGCACAATTGTACCAATGGAAAAGAATAATTTTACAGATCGATTGGATTATCAGATGTGTATGTTTTGCAATCTGTGAACAAAATACTCACCCTTCAGCAACATGGCCACGTCGAAAGAACTTGCAGGGCAATCGGAAGCCAGTGGAACTGACACAGACCTTACTTTGTGTGGAATATGCCTTGCTCCAATTGAGAACCCCAAAGCTTTACCCTGTCTGCATACATTTTGCTTGGGACGCATTGAAGAGTGGGCAAAAGGAAAAGCAGATACAGTAAAATGTCCAGTGTGTAAAGAAGACTTCACACTACCACCAGATGGAGTGTCAGGATTTAGGAATAATTTCTTTGTCGCAAGACTCAGGGAAAAGAGAGCTTTGAAGGATGAAGTTGGTAAAAGTAGAATCACTTGTACATGTTGTGAAGATTCTGAAAATGCTGCCATTGCCTGGTGTATTGATTGTAAAGAAAACCTGTGCACAACCTGCGTGAAATCCCATAAAACTCTAAGGCCACTTGCTAACAGGAGTGTTAATTGCACAATAATAAAAAGAAAAGATGATTTCCAATCATCATTTAACTCTTAACGCGGTAGTTTTTTTTCGGCTGTCTCACCGCCAATAATTTTGGGACAACTCGACGTCCAAAATGGGCCGATCACGTCACAAATTTTATTTCACATAATCTATGTGCCATGCACGGGTTCCTGAGACAAACTTTTCTCGTGGCCTTATAACTTTATATTTTTTAGTCAGGTGATACTTTTTCTGAATATTCACATGTACAATCATGACTCTTGCAGTAGTTTATTTCTTTTTGAAAACTTCCACGTATTTTCTTCTCAATACCAGTAGCCTGCCATCTCGTGTGGTAATCACATCTCTTGGGTCTGTTACTTCTTTCGCGATTTGACCCAAGTACTTCCCTTTCGTGGAATAGTGGAGGATACCACCTGGCTTACCAGAAGCATTTTCGCTAACCATAAGAAATTCACTGTTTGAGAAGAAGTGAGCTCCTGTTGGACGCCAAGAAATTCCCGGGATTGGAGGGCTATCTAGGGTGTATAATACTTGTCCTGTGTAAGTTAATATTTGTACACGAGAATAATCTGTGATTAGAATAGTGTTTTCTGGTGCAGCACTGATGACATATGGTACGATAGTAACTTTGAAACTATTGATATGATCATCAGATAGCTTGTGTATGCTTACAAATTTACTGTAATATTCTCCAACAATGAGTTGATTATTGCCGTCTATGGACATACCAGAGGGGTTTACATATTTACTCGTGCATGTTATTGGTGGAGCTTTAGCTTCAAATTTGTTTACAAACTTAGCATTTGTATCAAACACTTTCACATAGCGAGACCAGTCAGTGACGTAGGTGGTACCGTCAGAACTAATAGCAACACTTCTAGGATACGATGTTTGAGAGTCTGTTTTCACGTTAATGTTATGTTTGAATTGTCCACATGAGTAAAAAACTTTGACACTTGCAGTATCATTATCAGCAACAGCTACATCTCCAGTAGGGTACACTGCAATTGCTATGCCACATTTCAAATTTGATTCTTTGCCAAACTCTTTTTCTACTTCCCATTCTCCCCTGACATCAACTTCATCTCGAACTTTCTCATCTGTAACAGCATGAACAGTAGCTAGCCTTGGAACGTCTATACAATAGTCTGTATTCAATCCTCACCTCGATCAATGTACTTGGTACAATAACAGGTTTTATGTCACCCAGTCTCTGAAGTGTGTCTGTGAGTGGAGTGTACATTGCTGCTACGTCATACGGCGACCCATTCTCTGTTACATGTGCTGTCATATCTAAAGCTCTTTTAAGCTGCGATTTCTGTGACATAAGTGTGTCTTTCTCTATCTTTATTTACGATTTGTGCTGATCTCCGATTTTGGTCATTTCTTTGATAAGTTCTTGTTCTCTTTGTTTGAGATTTAGCAAAACCGTGTCTTTAACCTTAGTCGTTATCTGTGCAATATCTGATGTTGCCTTCTGTAAAGCTACCGTCAAGTCATTTTCAACATTATTAGCGACTTTGATTGCATCATCCACGTGTTTGGCAACTTTCTCACAGCGTGATGAAAGTTCTTCCATCTTCTTACCCTGGGCTCCTGAGATGTCCTCCACATTAACAAGTGTATGTTTCGCGATGGGATGATCGACTACCGTACAGTCGCGGCAAAGAGAACGCCACAGGTCTCACAGAAAAACCACAGCACTTGGCCCTTGTGTTTAGAACAATATTCGGTAACATTTGTCTTCTGAACGTCAACCTTTTCAGACTTGACATCGTCAAAAGAGCACACGGTATGGCCTCTAACTTAGACCTCCAGGCAGTAACAGCTGCATACCACACATTCTTGGACAGCTGCCAACATTTCAACAGGTGTTGTTTACTTCCTCTCCCACTGTTATTATGCAATTGCCTCTTCAGTGCCTCGCATAATCAATAAAAGGCAGGTTCAGATGCAATGCGCGAGGTGTGTGCTTGTACTTGGAATGTAAATTTCTTTTGTTCATGGATCAATAGAACAAAAGAATTGCACTTCGTGTACACGTACAGGCATCGCGTACGGCATTTAAAGCGAATATGTTAACCCCATGGACTAATGCGTATTCCATGGAAAACGCTTTTCAATGGGATAAGAATTGTGCCACTTGGATAATGTTACAACGAGATAAAGCTTTATTCCGATCCGTATTGAAAAGCGTTTTCCACGCAATACGCAAACGCACGCACTCTAAAATGAATTGCTTCCTTTTAGTATGGACAGCAAATTAAATTGTTAACAGTAATTTTTGGAGGGCATTAGTATATAGAACCAATAATGTACAATATTCCTTTCTCGGCAAGACTTCCATATGTACCCCCCCCCCCCATATATTTACATGCAACATAAAATTTAATTATTTTAGCTGTTTATTCCGTTTTTGATGAAACAAGGCCAAAATTAAAATAAATTTTGTATCATGTAAATATATACGAGGGGGTACATATGGAAGTCTTTCCCATTTCTCAGGCAAAACAGAAATTGACAATTTTCAAACGTATTCTCTGAAATGCATGAGCTCCTGCAATAAGCTTAGAAATTCTTGCCATGACTTCTGTTAAAGCAATAACAGCACATTTTTTTGGAAGAGCGCCCCCAATTTTTCGGATATTTTCAGATTTTTGCCCAGTTGCATTGGTAATTGACTAGTAAACAATACCTGTGAATACTAGAGCTCAACATTCTCTATGTGTCGCAAAATAATGAATTTTGTAATTAGAATCATTAATATCGGAGATCTCCGATAATAATTTAACGGCTGCTAGAAACGTCCTTCAATATGAAATAGCCGGGAAATTGCGCCATGTACGTGTCTACGCTCATCCATTAGTTGTTCCGTCGGTTCCGACAGGTGAAGTTAGACGTCATTTTCGTGAGGTGGCCATATTTTCGGGATTTTTTTTTACCAAGGACGGGCATAAATTTGGCATTTCCAGCTCCAGTATTATATTACAACAGGGATCCCAATTTTAATACAAAATCACTTCTTTTATGACAAATACGCATTTTTAGCATTACCACTCGCAGGTATAGTTTACTAGACAATTACCAACACAACTGTGCAAAAAAAACTCAAATTTTGAAAATTGGGGGCGCTCTTCAAAAATGTGTTGTTATTGCCTTAAGATGTGCCTTAGCTAGTGAGGTCATTGGTCGCTCCTTCCACGATACCAAAACTGCTTGCAATGCATTTTTACCCGTCAAATACGTGCACCTGTTATAGTCCAGAGGATAAGCAAAAAATCGTGCACTTTGTGATAGAAATATAACACTTGGACTATAACTATTTATCTCAAACCGGGACCCCAGCTGGATTTGACCTGTGGCAGCCATTATAGCCATTTTTCAAAATGGCCGCCATTTGTAGTTTCAATGCCTCAAATCTCGGTTAATAATACTGACATGAGCTTGGTCTTTGAGTCTTTTCAGTCTAAATATGGCACTACTTCTTAAAGATCTAGTGTGTCATTTTGTTTTCCAACATGGCGCCAATGTACACTAAAACTAATACTTTTTGTTATAGCTTTGCACAAAATAATGATACCAATTTGATTTTTGTGTATATTCTTATGTTTTCACGGTCAAAGAATCCAAATATAATATTATTTTTAATAATATCCTATGCAGCCATTTAATTCCAATATGGCCGCCAATTTACACCCAAATATCTTTGTTTAAAATAATCATACTGAATTGATTTTTGTAACTATACCTTTGTTGTCAAGGTCAACTAAACCAATTATGACAACAGTATTAAAGGGGTATTTCGTGATCCACAGCCTCTCACCCAGACTTACCTAAAAATTAGTTTATATCATTTGAACCGTTAGCCTAAGTATAGTATTTATCTTAATATTAAATTTTAATAAAGCGCGACATATTATTACATTGTCTACCGAAGTGATCAGAGCGCCGTGGCGGAGCTCATAAGTCTGTTACAACAGGAGAACGGTAAATAAATTCGATTTTAGATGTACGAGGAAACCGAAGTTGTCTGGAAAATTTGCGAGGACGGCTATCGATCGGCAACTAAATTCAAGTACAAACACGACACTACCTCTGCAAGAAATCGAACTGTTACAACAACCCTACCGCTTACAATACACTAGCATTAGTAAAGTAAAAGTGTATTATGGTTTTATTAAAATAGCTTCTATGTTCAAAAGACAAAAAAGAAATTGTATATTAAAAAGACTTTACAATTAAAATGATATTGCACATAAAAAGAGTACCAACATTGGGGAGACCACAGTGGAAGAAGGATTCAAATGCACTACTGTCCCGAGTCAATCTCATCAATCCTGTCAACCTACTGATCGAGGGACTGCTGGAAATGGGCCATCATCCACTGTAGTCTTCAATTGTATTATTGCACAAAATTACATTGTAATAATTCCTAATAAAAACATTTAAATGAGGAAAAAAGGAGTATGTTATGATTTTCTTATGTCAAGGCATTAATAATAGCAGTTATCTAATTAGTGACGCTGGCGGATTGGCGCTAAGATAGCGATTAACTTTCCTTTTGAAACTCTGCAATCCTGGTTTGATGCTACATGAGCAGGAAAGGCATTCCATAAGCCTACAGAGAATGGGCGAAATGATCTTCTGTGGGAGGCCAAGTTGGACCTTGGGATTTACACAGCACGGTCGTGAGACCTGACTGAGCGTCTAAGGCGAGGGTCAACTGAGAGCAGCTCAGGTAGCAGCTGGCTGAGGAGATTCGGTGCTTGTCCATAAAACATGCTGTGGAAAAGAGTGGCAATTCCAACTGCCCTGCGATGACTCAATGGTTGAATGTGGTAAGAGGTGAGCTCACTCTCAGGAATGCCGATGATGGAAATGGCACGTCTCTGGATTGCATCAAGTTTGGATAGTGTAGTGGGGTGTTGCTCCACACCATGCTGAGATTGTATATTCCATGTTGGATCGAATTATAACAGCCCTTTGAGTTGTCTCAAGATAGGGTGCAGCTCGACGAGGCACTCCTATAGTCGCTGACTGGCAGTATTAACCATTTTGGTAATCACAATGTATACATTACTAATAAGATCGAAAGTGTGGTGGTCAAGCATTCTATTTCACGTCTTTTACATAATCCATACATTAATGTAGGCATTAAATGGTAAAAGTCAGAGGTTATTCACTCTGAAAAGGCAGCGATGTTAAAACATTCCACTAACACAAGTAGCATCTGTTTTGAGATTGAGAATGATGCGTGGCAGGTCATCAAAGCACCAGAGTTGCCAGCAGATTGTCGAACGTCCATTGCACAGGACTCTTCCACCAACTGGTGTAGCGAGAAGCGTATCGTGCAGTCATCAGTTGTAGATGTAATATCAAGGGATGCAGAGGACAGTGTAACATGTGTAAGAAGATATAATACAACGCTGCAAGTGTGACGAATCTGAATGAAACTTGACCTTTCTATGAACACAACTTGCGTACTATATAACATGCATGATATATAACTGAGGTATAATTAAGGTATAGACACAAAAATAACAGCATGTTTTATCGCGATATTATGTTTAGACAAAATTCAATATACCTCAAACAAATCTTTAAATCAATTAAAAATAGCAACCTTTAGGAGGTGCCATTTTCAAAATGTTTGTACCGTGGTGAGATCAACATGAATCAAGATTATATCACGAACCAGACCTGCACTGTATGTTTTGCATGGTTCACTTTCCAATCATTGTTTCCAATCGGCTGCATACATTGTTATTTGATCTACTTTAGATCCGTGTTGCAATACAAGAATCTAGTTGACGTCATCTTAGTTCACACTTTATTTGAAAATGGCGGCTTCCAGGAGCAGTCTTTTTTCATTTAATTTACCAATGGGAGCTTGTTAAATAATATAGTGCGATTATCTAACAAACACCGTAATAACTGGCCATTCCCTTTAATTAAATGGTCAATTTTAACTAAAAGTGGCTGCCATATTGAAAAACCACAAGGACTGACACAAGATATCTCAAAATGTAGGTCATATTCGGATTTCTTGATCCTAAAAATAGTATAGACACAAAAATCTAGTCAATATCATTTTGAATACCTGACAGATTACATTTAAAAAATATGTCATATTTGAATACCTTGGCATTCAAAACATGAGGATAGACACAAAAAAATCAGTGTTATTAACCGAAATATGAGACATTGAAAATGTGATTGGCAGCCATTTTGAAAAATTGTCACCACGGCCGCCACAGGTCAAATCCAGCTTGGGTCCCGTTTTGAAATAATTGGTTGTGGTCCATATTAAGCGTGTACCAAATGCTATACTTCTATCACAAAGTGCACGGTTTTGCTCCGGAGTGGTCTTAACCCTCTGGACTATTAGATGTATTACCCAGGTCTTTTAGTTTCCCGCTCTGATGTTAACACCCACACACACAAAACGTTGCCACATGCCACACAATAACCAAGATGCATGGATATGCTACCATGATGATGAGTTAATTAAAACAATTATTGCATTCATTGAGTCAGTGTTCTTTATTTCTCAATGGTAATCCAGGAGTGCAATGGTTTTGGGGTGTATAATAATTATAATAGGGCTGTTTTGATATTAGAGTGTATCGGTGCGCATGGCTACAGAGCGCATAGCTCTGTAGCCATGGCGTATGGTCAAGGGTATTATGTTTGATAGAGATTACTTTTGCAGGGGAAGTTTCTGGAGTTTTGAGTTATGCACAGGTAATTTAACAGAAGCATGATTGATGTGAACTTTTAATAGCAGTGACGATGAAAACAGTGGCAACGGACGTGGGCCTGGGGCCTAACTCTTGAGTAATTTAAGCACAACTTACAAATGTACTGATTATTACACTGCGAACAGCGTCATCACCAGGTAAATAATTATTTTACCACAGTAAGCAAGCCAGCCAATAGCAAAGCGAGAATCGATCACGTGGTCGCCATTTTTATCGATAATGTCATCGACAAGGAAGTCACAATCTGGCCGTTATCGAGTGAGAACTCTGAACGTGTGTCTGACACCGTCAGGCTATTTTTAGTTAATTCATGAGAGTAAATGCTGCCATCTTGTGACAATGAATGCAATAAAGATGGCAGCCCGCACTGCTTCGAAAACCGGGTGGAAATTGGTGCAGAAATAAGAGAAATACATCATTTTTTCGAGCGCTTCTCGAGCTTTATCGGTGAGTTTCAGTCAAATATTCATAGTACTAACCGTAAACATGCGAATAACCACTTTGGTCATAGAATTGTGAAAATATCGAGTTATTATTGATCTGGTAACTAGACTAAAGCCGTACACTATACGTTGACACAGGTTTCATTCCGGTGCTTTGAAAATCATGTCGGTGCTTTGCTCTGAAAAATGATCCAAAATTCG